>SDVV010016199.1:0-14313 GCA_016164225.1 Gammarus roeselii
ATATATAATACTAATAAACACAACGTCACTGTCAGTGCACTCACTGTACAGAAGCGAAAGACAGTTCGTTTATGATTGGAGCTCATTTTGATAGTGATTTATGAACTCATCGGAAATGTAAGTGAAACCATTTATTAAGAAGTTTCGTCCAGATAAAAATGACCGTCAGAATGTTCTATTTGAAGTTTAATTCAATGCGTAAAATGTCGATTTTTTTTCCCGTTGAAGACTACCATAAACTAATTTTCTTTCGCTAACGTGCACGTACAATAAATATAACGCGATACAACAGTTTCATTCAGCTAAACGTTTCTTCATTAATGAACTAATGCGATGAAAGTGAATTTAACAATTACGGTCGTTTTCAACGTTTGCTCCTCCTCGCCAAACACAGACAGGAGTCAATATAGGCGTTGATGGAGTGCATTCTACAGATTGTATAGGTAAAAAAAGCCATGTGAAGAAATTGGACGAAGATTGAAATGCACCCAATAACAACATGTGATCAATTTCCCCCTCCCCTTCACACAAACTATTTGGTAATAATGAGACAATCAAACTGAAGTGGTATAAGATATTTAAAAAATGTTATGCCAGGTTCCACTCTTTATACCAATAAAATTATCTGCCTGTTCCAACTACTGGAGCGTAAATACTATGATCAGTTTCGTACCATGCTAAAGATTCTACGTTTTTCACTGATCTATAATGTATACAAGTGTGTTGTAAGAATATTTACATTTCTTGTTTAGTAACATTATACATCATTATTACGCAAAAGACAATGTGGCATATCGCATATCATGAAAACTCATTTACGATGTCCTCGGTGTACACTGCTCACAGAAAGAAAGACCTTTATAATTTCAATGAGTGACAATGTGATGTCTCTGCCTCAGCTGCCATTATGAGTGGCATTTTAATCTGTTTCATGTGTTAGGTTTCAGTTACGATAATGCGTGCGTCGTAAGGTGAGGAGGGGCTTCGAGGATTGAGTGTCCCGTTGTATTATACAACGATAAACGTAGCCTCCAGGAGGGTGAGAATATAGGTTGGATGCAAATATCAGAAGCATGTTATACAATAAAAAAAAGGTTAAAAAATATCTTGATATCGTTTGGGTAGCTCTTTATTTTCGTTTCATCTATTTAGATTTCGTGATCTGGCGGATTTCATCAACAGTCATAGCGTTGTAATTCGATACCAGCCGTTTTAAAAATATTCGATACCAGCCGTAATAAAAATAAACGCTGCAATATTGAAACGCATTTCCCGTTATACTTCAGTGCGATGTAATTACGAAATCAAACGGATATTCGAATTCTTTTGTACCCGAATTCGTCTGCAGATATTTTTTTATCATACAATATTGCTTTTCAAGGTATTGTAATGTCCCAGAAAAAGATATAACAAATAAATTTTTCGTCTATTGGCTTTTAAAATAAATTTCAAATTAGAACTATGCAAGCTTGTGCTCGTACAACTCTTCATAACTGACTGATTGTTTCGTACTTCATAAATCATTTGTGCGGATGGAGTTTGTGAAAAACATTTTGTACTGATTACGAAGTAACTACTCCTGAAACCATGCCAGGAATTAATTACGTCTCTGATCGAATTTAACGCGCGGAAAGTTATATATTTGAAACGGCATCGCCGTTTTTCGTGAGAAGTTGCCAATTTCCCGTACCTAGAAGCGTCAAGTGCCGGCGTCATAATTGTCGGAACTTTTTTATTGATTACGGGATAATTTTTTGTTCGATGCATTACATTACATATAACTGACTTCAGTATGTGATGCACTCCAGATTAGTTTTGGAATTGACACATGCAATTATCAATATGGAGATGAATATCAACATTCCACAATACAAATAATTATTTTCAATGTTAGTAAAAATATTGTTTGAGTATGCAAATTAAATCAGATGCAAATTGTTGCTGTTTTGTTGATGAACACTGATCAGACAGTATGAAGTCCATGCAGCAATAGATGAGGTGAGTGAATGTTTCATATTGATTGTTGCAGATTGATAGAACTTTGTTGATAAACATTGATCATAAATAAGAAAAAAATGTGCATTAATGTATGAGGTCGTATTTTGATTGCCATTTCGAAAATATTGGTCACTGGCCAATCCTTTGAAACCCCTATACGATTATCTTTCTTATCCTGGGCTGGTGCGCTGTACGTTGACCGTCTGTTTTATTGAACCATGATTACTATCATATACATACGTGCTGTGATTGCTTGAATTACTGATCTGGACACTCACAACCACTTCGACGGACAAAGTAAATAAGCAAGCCAAACACAAAATATTATTCAAAGAAATAGAACTTTCTTTCGTCAGTATATTTTTGCACAAAAGTAACAAAAAAAAATTGATTGCTGCGCTTGAATTTGTCAGGACACTGCAGTGGCATTCAAAATTAGATGGGGGGGTTATGTGTTCTTTCGTTATTCATATCATGAGTAATTAACAAAAAAAATCCGTTATAGCTTGCCCAGGCTTTCCCAATCAAAGCTTGTCCAATAAACCGAATTGCAGTTTCAGTTATAGAGTTCCATCAGTAATGCAATCTGTATTACCTTCGAAAATATACTCACTTAATACAAATGACGGATTATTAAAACCACGTTTTCATCGCGAACGTAGTTTTAAAATTTCAAAAGAATCAACAGAAACTACATGGCAGGTCTCCGTCCCTTCAACGATGGAGAAATTACACATTCTCAAGATACATAAAATAGTATTTAAATTCCATTGATGTTACCTGTTTCACTTCATAGAACCAATGTTCCGTCAGTAAAATGGACTATAAATGGATTTTGTCTTACTATGATGATCGAATAATCCTGCTGAAGATGACTAGAACTCTTCATACTTATGTATAAGTATTCTTGAGAAGACAATTATTGGTTTTCATGAAAGTATATTCGACAATTATTGGTTTTCATGAAAGTATATTCGAGTGCTTCGTATTTGCCATGCAACAAATTTTGAGTGGCTCCTATTTTTTTCCACTGCTAATCGATAATTCGATTACTGACATATTTTGGCGGAGAGACAGATGGATTGACAGTTAGCTAATGAGACAGGAACAATGCTCATTATATTATAAAAGCTTGTTGTGTGTTACATATATAACCTTTGGGTTGAAAGGGGGTTGAAAAAACAGGGCTTGGTTTCTTTTAAGGCAATTGAACACGACAATGGCACAATCCGTACTGCCTCTAATTCTCTTGATTAGCACTCATCCGTACAACTTACCAACACATAGCAAACTGATACTTCTCAAGTTGCAGCATTAATATTCATCACCTTTGCCCTTACATGGTGGAACACTGCAAACACTGCGCCACTTAATCGGCACCACGCCCGCACACAACACCGATTCAGTGACCTCATCAATTCACCCCTTGCCAGGCACTTAATCGCAACGTCGTCCGAACCACTGACCTTCCCCGTTGTATTACCTCCACCGTATTCTGCACCCTAGCATTAGTAACCTCAGCATCAAGTCTCTCGCTCATACCCAATCTTCTTGCTCTACCACCAGAGTCATAATGTTAGCCTCCTTTACAACCACAACACTTAACTATTCATCAAATTTCTCGGCCCATCTCTTCCGTACGTCGCCACTCTCCAATAACAGCCGCCCGTTTTCATCTTTCCCCATCTCCTTCTTCGTAGTCTTCACATTTCTCAATCTCTTCACCTCTTTCCAGAATACATTTTTTTATCTTCAAAAATCTGGCGCCACTGTTTGCTGACTTCAACGTACCTCCTAACACTCCGACCCACCAGCTTCAACTTCTTTCTTTTCTCTCAATATTTGTTGTAGGTCACCACCGACGTCGCTTGTAACCACTCCTCAAAGGCTCTTCTCTTTTACGTCACGGTCAGTTTGATCTCTTCATTCCACCAGTCGAGGCCCTTCGTTCTGCACCCACTCATGCACACGGCGCACACCACACACATTTTTCTCACAACTCGTAAACTCATCTCTGAACGTCTTCCGTTTTTCTTCAACATTTCTTCGGTAATGCCCTCTCACGCTATCGCATTCCCCTCTCAATGCTGCTGGAACTCCTTAGTTATATTTTCACACTCCGTTCACTCATTTCCACCACAACTCTTCCTAGCCTGACTCTTTGTTACCCCTCCACCTATGCTCCACTCATACTCTTCCTCCAACCACTAGAATGCCAGAGATCCCTCCACCGTTCTCTCTCAACACCCGCACATCCTACAGCGTCCCCACCACTCTCCACGAAATCAGCTAAAAAGTCATCAGCACCCTTTCCCGCACTGCCCCATGGGTCATCCTAACCCATGCGTACTTGCGGATATCTCACTTCTTTAACAAGCTGTTGCCAACCACCAGCTTCTGCTCCATGCACAAACCTAACAGGCTCTCTATACTATAATTTCTACCAGAAATGTCACACCTCCCTGAAACATTCTCTGCCACTACATCCCCACTTTCACATTTAGATAACCCAGTACAACCATGTTGTATTGACGTCCAAAACTCTCTTTATGCTCACTCTGGTCAGTCAAAAATGTTCCCAGGTCCGTAAGCACTCACAAACACCATCTTTCTATACCCAACTCAATGTTCACCTACATCAATCTTGAGGACACCTTCATCCACTCGGTAACGCAACTTGTCAGCCGTTCGATCAATCTCAACCCCACACCTTCTCCAACATACAGCGACGCCCAACATTTTCAACATACCACGCCAAACTCACACGCGTCCTTGACTTGCAACTTCGTCTCACTCAGCGCCAACACGTCAAACTTCTTCCTCACAAACTTCCCGCCATTCTCTCCCCACTTTGTTTCATTCACACGACAACCATGCACATTCGGCAACCCTAACAATAGGGTTTGCTCGTCTTGGAATCTTTGAATTAGGAATTCACAGAGGAAAGGAGCCCTAACCCCTCGCTTCGCCCCAATTAGTTGCCTTTAACGACATGCAAGGGGGTTACGATAGCAGGTTTATTAATTTACCCCCCTCGGGCTTCCTCTAGCCTCCTTTTACGACATGTAAGGAGCTACGATGGCAATATCCCCATCCCCTGCCACAGGGGTTAATGAAACCGACAGACCCAGTCATATAAGATCGGTGCCAGTCTTCTGAGAGACATTTTGGCCTTTCAGGTGATAGGAGTAAACAAAGAATATATGCAATATTTGGAAAGCGGGACATGATATGATCTACTGTTGGAATACAGCATTCTACTACAGAAATCTGAAATTGAACTTATTATAAAAGATTGAATGAACTTTTCATCGCTTTTTGGTTGATTTTATTTCTGAATTCATTGATTATATAATCAATGAATTCAGAAATAATATTATCAAGTCCAGTAAGCGATTCTTTTTAAGTTGTCTTTATTCAACTTGGATTACTTACATATATGTTTGTTAGGTTGGTCAGTGCAAGGATTTATCTGGGAGCTTATCAATATATTGACTTTAATTGAATGACCTCTGATGTATCATAAGTGCATTAACTATTTTGAAAATTATTTCCTGTTGATATCAACTTTACGTTTCTACTTCTCAACAAACCATCAACTGTTCCATGAAGTCTCGTTGTTCCTTAACAGCAATACAAATATTGCATTGCAAGTTCACTGCCGCTGTTATTTTCGACGAGGGAGCGGCGTTAATTCCATTACACGGAACGATACAATCCAAGTTGTTGAACGGGCCAGAGTTCTAGAAACGACCACCCGTTGGCAGACTTCTAATAGGAGTAGAGCATTCGAAAATTGTTAATCATTGTTGATTTACCCCGAGGGCGAATAGAGGGAGTCTTAATCAGGAAGCGGAAACAATGTTCGCATGCTAACTGAAATGCATTGGATAATCAGTTTTGCTCTAATCTCACGAATAGTGAATATGCAATAAATTGAAACATTTCTTTCTAATCAATGTCACGGAATAATTAGTTCTACTCCGTTTCAACGTTTCTACTGAAACCGAAATCAAATATATGGTTTTTAGTTCCTACTCCTCTAGATGTGTGTATTTTTCATCATTTTGAATGAGGTGAATGTATGAAATTTTACTGGAATTCAGTCTAATCGTTATCCGTAACGTATGAATGTCATTAAAATACGTAATTTCGAAGGATAGAATATCATAATTTTCCATATCAATCAATGAGAGCTAATAATAGACACAACTTTATCGTGATAAGTTTTACGTATTTAAACATATAAAATTGCACACCAAAAGTTTGTTGTAAGATTGTACTGTATGTCCACTTGTTAGTTTGCTCGTAATTTACCTGTAAATTGTATACACGAGAGCGTTCTGTCAGAAAACACTTCAATCTGGGCCACTAACACAGAATCCTTTGAACATTTCGAATAGGCATGGGCTTGTTCGTTGGTCTTCGACTGGATCTCGTTGCATGAACATCAAACTGATGGGCTCCAGTATCGTGTATAACTATGTCTGACCTGACTAACGCGGAACATGAGGCTAGGGCTCAGATACCGAAGGAGGGGATACAAACAGCCCGGCCGGCAGTAGTGGAGCAACGGGAAATATCAGCTCTAGCAAAAAATGACCGTTCAGCAGGTGAAATTGTCCCGATCACTATCAAGGGTGAAATGAATGCAACTTTTCGAAACGGTCGACTTTTCTACTAGGATCTGATGTGAGCAAAAATATTTCAGAAGGTGATGTGAACAAATTAAATATCATGACGGAGTCTAACTCCCAAACACTTGAAAAACGCATGGATAAAATTAATTGACAAGTTGACAGCCAGTGCGCAAGATACAGATACAGACGCTAGAGCGAATACCTTGAAAGGGGGTGGCCGACGGCAAGGCGCACCTCACACTCCGTTCATACACTCACACTCCCATAACTTAGCCCTTTTGGGTTGAAGGGTCCGGCCAGGAGACACCGCAACACACCCTCCCGGTTATGGGTGCGGTCCGAAGTCAGTGTCAGCAGTAGGGCCCGACAGTATGAACGGTTTACCCCAGTCGAGTCACCCACAACCATCCCGTCTCTCAACGAGATGTCAAAGGCGAGAAAGCACATCAGGGCAGCGTCAAAAATCAACTATTCACAATCAGTTTCCACTAAAGCTTATTCATTGCACGCTCTCTCTCCACCTACACACTCAAGTCTCTCCTTCCAAACGCCTGCTTCACACCATCCATCCACCCAAACTTCAATCTCCCTCTAGGCCTACGCTCACTCGCCTCTGCCTTCAACACCCTTTTCACTAATTCCCCTGCTTCCATCCTCACCATGCTCTCGAACCATCTCAAAACACGCGAATCAACTCTGTCCGCCAACTTCTTCACCATCCTCGTTCTAATTAGCATCATGTCATTACTGATCCGGTCTCTCAGTGTCACACCAGCCCTGCTCTTCAAATACCTCATCTCGAAGATATTCAACCTTCTCCTCTCTTCTACTCTCACTCTATGTATTTGCTCCGTTAAGCACAGTTAGGACCACTACGCCCTCATACAGACTTCTTTTCGCTTCTACCCCAAGGTCCTGCAGCTCATTACACTCTTTTGTGAACCCAACACTTACCACACCTATTTCACTCGCGACTCCACTTCAGTTTCTACTAGTTCAGTCGTCACCACATGGGAGCCCAGTTACTTAAAACATTGAACTTCCTTCAATAACTACCCATTGAGGAGGACACTAAGTATGCTCGCATCGACATTCCATGAGCATTTCATTACATTACTGTTGCCCACATTCACTCGAAGCTTTCTTCTCTCACACACTCTGCAAAACTCCAATACTAGCGTACACAGTTTCTACTCTGAATCCGCACCAGTGCCGTATCATCCCCAAACAGTAACTGGCTCAATAGCTAACTCCGGCCATTCGTTTCGAACAGCTCCAAGACCCGACCCAATACGCTCGCGTTCACCTCCCTGGACCCTTCATCCACGTAGAGGTTGAACTGCAAGGGCGACATAACGCAGCCCTGTCTCAAACTCCCTTCCTCTGAAGATTAATCACTCATCTCTTTTCCCACTCTGACACACGCTCTGCTGTCAACATAGAAACTCTGAACTGCTCTCAACGGATTTCCGCCTTCTCCATTCAAACGCTACATCCTCCAGAGCGCTTGCTTGCCATCCCTGTCGCAGGCCTTTTATAAATCCATGAAGGTCCAGAACACATCCTCTCCCTTCGCAAGGTACTTCTCACAGACTTGCTTACTGTAAAAAGCTGAACGGCACTCCCTCTACTACTCCTATGCCGCACTATTCCTCTCCAATTGCGCAATCCGTACAGTCTGCAATACTTTTGATCAGCACTCACCCATACAGCTTACCGACCCCACATAATAAACTGATACCTCTTGAGTTGCAACACTCATGTTTATCTCCTATGACCTTTTTCAGTGGAACAATACAAGCACTGCGCCACTCCAACGACCCCACGCCCGCTACAAACCACAGATTCAGTAGCGTCACCAGCTATTTGACAGTCGTAACTCCACCTCTTTTCACGCACTTTGTCGCAACGGTATCCAAACCGGGGCTTTCCCTCATGCACTATTTCCCTAGTAATGTCCGAAAGAAGACTCTCTCCAAAGACCAGCATCCGTGCCTCCCCCGCCCACAGCAACAATGTTAGCCTTTGTGTCATCCTCGACATTCAACAATAATATTATTCATCAAAATACTTGGCCCACCTTTTGCGTGCAGAACCACCCTCCATCAACAACTGATCATTTTAATCTTTCACCGCCTCCTCCGTTCCGGTCTCCCCTTTTCTCGCCCTCATTCTGGCACAACTGTTTGCTCCACTTGGCTTCTGCTTCCCTTTTGGCTTCCTTCACCACCCGCTCCATCTCTTTTCTTATCTCTTTATAGTTGTCAAAGGCCACCACCGACCTCGCACGTAATCACTCCTCATAAGCTTTTCTTTTCTGTGCTACAGCGAGTTTGACCTCCTAAATATACCACTCGCAGCCCTTCCTTCTGCACCCGCACATACATTGCCCACCACAACTATTTTTCGCACATGCAACAACCATCTATGAACGTCTCATATTCTTCCTCCACATCTCGCAGGTCCTGCCCTCTCACGTTGTCATCTACCTCTCTCAACGCCTACTGGAACTCCTTAGCTTTGTTTTCCCCATGCAGCTACTCACCTTCACTACACCTCTCTTCCTCCTCCCACTCTTTTGTTTCCCTTCCACCTCTTCCTCACTCCTAGTCTTCCTTCCACCAGCAGATGGTCAGACACTCCTATACCCTCCCCTCTAAACACCCGCACATCTAACAGCCTTCCCAACACTCTCCCTGAAATCAGCACAAAATCCATCAGCACTCTTTCCACCACTGCACCATAGGCCATCCTTACCAATATGTACTTGTAAATATCTCGATTCTTGAACAAGCAGCTTCCAACCACCAGTTCCTGCTTCGTGCACAGACTTACTAAATTTTCAATCTCGTCATTTCTACCAGGAACGCCATACCTTCCTATCACATTCTCCACCTCTACATCTCCAACTCTCTCATTGAGGTCGCCCAGTACAACCACATTGAATTGACTTCCAAAACTCTCAATTACCTCTAAAATTGCTCCCTGTCCTTCTCACTCATCACGCTACCAGATACGTACGCACTCACAAATGCCCATCTTTCTACGCCAAAGTTAGCTTTCACTCTTATACATCTTGAGGACACCTCAATCCACTCAGTGACGCTAGTTGCCAATCGATCACTCAATATCAATACCACACCTTCTAGTGTCCATTCTTCCTTCCACTTACCCCAACAAACTCACATTCGGCGTTTCCTTTAAACTTTCACTCAATCACCGCCTATAAATCAAACTTCCTCCTCCCAAACACCTCAACAATCTCTCTTCTTTTTGCTTTATTCGTACTACAACCTCGCACATTCAATGACCCTAACAATTGGGCTCAAAGATGCGTGAGACACTCATCATTCCGGTCGTCCTGCCGTCTTTTAGGAAAGATTTTACAGAGGAAGCGATACCTAGCCCCCTCGCTCACGCCCCTATTAGTCGCCTTCTACGACGTGCAGGGGTTGAGGTAGCACGATTCCAATTCGTCGTCTACAGGGAAAGATGAGAAGAAATATTGTGATAGAAAGATGAACAAACTGGAACCCTAGCAAAAGGAAATGCAAGCAAAAGTGTCTCACCGTAGAGAAGATAGAAAAGCCCTCTAGGAAACCATAGCCGTCTTGAAGCGGTAGCGTTCTTCGCTTTCCCAAAGAGGGTGCCTGCTGCAACGAACTATGCCGCAGGAGCAACAAGGAAGGGGCTGTTAACATATCAGGTTTGATTGTAGTAGCAGTCAGCACAACATTAAACTCAAATATAGTTACTCACGGGTAAATTCAAAACAATGAACCCCGCACCACGCAATATGTCACCACGCAACCTCCCGCCATTGATTCTCACAACACTCAACCCAGAAGCCATCAGTGACAACACTGCCTCCCACCTCTGAACATACCACCCAACCCCCAAAGCTAACCAAGCTAGTTCTTCTTTATTGCATCACTCGATGGTACAGTGATGGTTACAAAAAAAAACAAGTTTCACCGAAAACATTCCTACCAATACATTCAAATCAAGCACCTATAGAGAGTGCGTGTAAACATATCACGAGTGAAATATACAACCATTCACAGGATTAGTAGGAAACAAGCGGGCCAAAAATATCATTTAGGTCCTTTTCATACATGAATGTGTATACCAACAACAATGTTAGAGAGGTTAGGTATAAACCCACCTATCAGTGAGCATATTCGGGGTCGCATCCAAACTTGACATCCACACGCATACAATGGGCCCAGAGCTAGGATATGTAGTCAGTTAGGAGTCAAACTATTGTCAAACAATAATGGTTAATGAGGATTTAGCCACACTGTCCATTAAATGATTATTCAATGACATACCAAAGACTAACATTATTTTTAGTACTTCTAAATCAGTTTGGTACCTTGCCACCAAAGGTGCTGCAGATTCATGCAGTGGCTGACAGAGACGAGTAAGACGAGCTCTACGAATGTATATGTGGTACAGCTCTCATGACTGACCGGGAAGCGTATGGAATAAGAACACCAAGGAAATAGCACAGGAGGCCAGGGTGGTACATGCATGTGTCCGCCTTATACGAGGCAAGCAATGCGGCTCATGTGCATTGGCGAGACTCTGGTCAAACCCGAGCAGGCCTTTTAAACAATTAAAATAATAGGTTGAATAATGCCTGCAAATACGCAATGCGAACCTGTACGAAATACGAGGATGATTTACATGCTGCCTTGCCTGTCAGATGAATCGGTTCGTAAGCGGATGATTAAGGCGGATGTTTAATTTCTGAAAAAGAAATGAAAAATCCAAAACCGAATGATAGCTTCGTTTCTCGATGTGAGAATGGCATAACAGGGTGGGGAAATAGTACTGATATATTGCACGACCATATGACGGTATGATGAACAATGTCAACAACGACAATGACTCGATTTTTTCTCAATAAGGCCCTCGATCGGGAAAATGATGATGATGATGATTATGTGTGAGAATTTAGCATTGCGGTCAGCAAATAAAAAATGAGGAAGCTGTAGTTAAGGATGACGTACCTTGGAAGTCTTCAAGTAGGGTCCTGTTCAACTTATTCGAGCCATGTCTATCTTCATCACTGGCCGCCTTAAACTTACCTTAGTAGTTAGTATTGGATGTTGTGTTAGACCTATCCTAAAATCGGAGACAAAATGTGCAGTCGAAACAGGTTAATACAGACCAATATTAATTGCTGCTGCTGCATAAATGCTACACGAAATAGTTTTTCAATGCAAGCTTGGCGACTGTATCAGAACAACACTCAACCAATTTGTATTCAAACATCAGCATGGGACTAAATTGGCTATCTTTACGTTAAATCAAATGATTAATTACTCTGTCAGTAGAGAGTCACCTACGTCCTATGTATTGGGATGCTGAAAAAGCTTTTTTTTCGTGTGAATCATGGGACACTGTTCAAAAAAATTATTGAATTGGGGTGGGGGGGGGAGGGGCGCAAATTCACATTGTCAAGCTACTCAAGGATTGGTATCAGCGGCATAAATGTGGTGTAATACGATACGGAATTTTATTGTCACACCCGTTTGAACAAGTAATGGGATTAGGCAGGGAGACCTACTCTCGCTTCTCCTATTCAATGTGTATGTAGACAGCTTACATAGACGGCTATTTCTTAACCTTGTCGGATGTAACATTGGCGGCTTCTGTGTAAACAAAATCAGCTATGCAGAAGACATGGTATTCCTGGCCCCGCATGTCGATGCTCTTCAGATGATGCTAATTATATGCAAGACGGAGGCCTCAAAACTAGACATCGAGTACGGTACTTGTAAATGAGTGTGTATGCTAGTGAATCCACCCATCCAGAGGTTCTATTACAGAATAAAAATTGTACTAAACCGGACCACGCTGGAGTATGCGGACAGTTTTCCCTGTTTGGAGCATTTGATCACAAATAACCGGTGAGATAATGACGGTATGTATAAAGCATTCTAAAAATTGAATGCGGTTGACAACCAACTTTTAGGAAAGTTAAACTTCTGTACAACGGATGTTAAGCTGTAGTTTTTTTGGAACGTACTGTTATTATATCTACTGTAAATCTTTGTGATGTAAATTTACGAGGGGGACTATGAGCAAACTGCGAGTAGCATACAATGACATATTCAGCAGGCTGATTGGTGTTCCAAGAAGAACGAGTGCTAGCCTGGTATTTGCAGAACATGCTGTTGATTGCCCGAAAGTATGAGCAAGATAAGTGCATAAGGCAAGAACTAATTGAAAACTCGAATAATCCCTTCCTGGATTCAGTATTTAGTAGTGAGGGATACGAACTGTCCCATTGAACAAGAGATATCACCGTAGAAAAATTGAATGCAGCATATTTGTAAATTCGCAAACAGCCCCCCGAACTCCGATATAATGAGCTCATAACTCTAAATGGAGGAACAATTAAACAAATATTAGTTATTTGATCGTGTTATGCACGAAATTGAAAATAACTGTAATACTTGTCTTCACGAAATCGATTCAGATTTGCAAATGAGAATGAATATTCCGGAGTGTGAAATCATTCCTGGGTTGAGCTCCCTCGTCAATCAAATTAATTCAGAAACAATTTTACCTTCATGACATTGAATGTACATTTTTGAATTGGAACTTTCTTAGCCTACAAATCAATGTAACAGACCAATTTCACCTACTAAGCTAGGACTTGACAAATGAATAGCTGGACTTATATAATTTATCAGGTTACAACATTTATTTAAACAATTACAGTAATAATAAGGAAGGCGATTGTTTATTCAAAAATGACACGCCGACCGTTGTTGAGGAAACTGAACTCTTATGCAGCTGGCTACGAATTGAGACTCTTTGTGACAACATTTATTGAGATAGTTAAGTTGAAGCTATGGGTATGGTTTGTACAGAGCTACTGAATTGTCGGTATATTTTTTATTGGCATGAATGAAATTTCATAATGAATTTGATTTGATTTGATTTGAGCCTCATTTCCACCAGAGCCTTAACGTGAGTCATAATAGGCTCCCCCGTAGGGCTCGATGATCATTGATTCCAGTAGGCTCGCACGCCTAAGTGTGCGAGGAAAAAACAAAACAACGCTTTTAACGTTAGAAAAAAAGTGAAAATTTTGGCAATGTCAGACGCACGCTGGTGCGCAAAGGAAAATACGCTTACTCGAAACGGACCTCCGCTTTCCAATCCTTTACAACTTAAAGAATGATATGTATGCACCCTAGTGCGTACAGGTAGCAACGTCGAGATTAGTACAAGGTCAGTGGCTACACGGGCCAATTCACCTCCGACAGCAACGCAACACAGTATTTACAGTTTAGTTGTTTAAATACATTCATTTATTTAGGTAAGATAAAGACTCAGATGAAACGAAACGAATCCTTGCCTCAAACTCTTCAGAACCTAATGTTTATCATGTCCACACGCCAGTGCGCACAGATAGTATCGTCGAAATTGGCACAAGGTTCACGGCTACGCGGACAAAGTCAGCTCCGGCAGCAACGCAACACAATGTTTACAGCCACGCAGTCTATTTGTTTTTTGGTACAAAACGAATCCCCGCCTCTAACCACCAAGAACACCATGAATAACATGCACGCGCGACAGTGCGCACAGACAGCATCGTCGAAATAGGTACAAGGTCTATGGCTTCACTGATTAGATAGACTCCAACCGCACCGCG
>SDVV010016200.1:0-14313 GCA_016164225.1 Gammarus roeselii
AACTGGCCACCTGCCCGTGGTGAGAGAGGCTAAGCTGTATCACCCCACGATCAGTGAACTAAGCGCCAGTGCAGTGCGGCAGGAGAGAGCCCTGCCCTGACAACACCGGTCTCTGGTTGGGTAGGGACAGCCTATATAAAGGCCTCCCGCTACACTGCTCCCCACCCGTTCAACATCAGGGTGGGGGGGGAGAGGTGAGGTCCCATGATGGTTACAGAACCATAGGGATGCTCTGCAGCACACATAAAGCCTTTTCGGGGCTGTGTGACTGAAGAGAGAGTTGCACACGGGAGTCCCCCCTGGGGGGACTCCAGGAGGTTCACTTCAATGCAAATTGAAGGATGGGCAGAGATTGCCTCTTTGAATCTCTAGTTCCTTGTAACTCCTTGTAACTCTATCTGTCTCTGTCTGTCTCTGTCTCTCTGTCTTTGTCTCTCTGTCTCTGTCTCTGTTGCTTCTTCATATACTTCTTTGTTGTACAGTGTGCTGTTCTATAATTTATTTATTTGTCATTCATACCGATGGTTTATGTGATAGCCAATGGTGCGCACTAATTCCAGTTCCTATACCTGTGTTAGCATAGCTCTTTTCAATATTAAACTGGCGCGCATGGCTGTGCTGGCCTCTTCTGGCTCTGCTGCTCTAAACTTCAAATAGAATCGAATAGGCATAGTCAAGCACTTGCACTGTTCACATAATATTTGCGTTGAAGTCAAAGAATGAACACATGAAATGAGGAAATTGAAATAAAATAGTTCAATAGACCCTTAACAAATAGACAATTTTTCTATCATTAACTGAAAAACAGTTATAGCTATGTGAAAAGCTGCTTTTGTTGCACTGTGTGATAGTTATTAGCTACTGTTAAGCATGTAGCTATCACAGTAGGACTTGTATTCTGTGAAATTCACCTGATGGTGAAATATTTGAATGCTGTGCAAAGGTGAGAGCAATTCAATACAGCACGGCTAAGTGAATAGTGTAACACAGAAACATAGGGAGGGTATGGAAAAGAACATAGGTATCTTACATTTAAACGGTCCTTGCCTTGTTTATTGTTTTTTAATGCAATCAAGGTAATATTGCTATTGCCTTCAAGAGCCTGCTGATTTGTGCAACTCAATAGAATTTCAGAGCATCTAAGAACTTGTCATTGTTTTTTTGTAGCTAACTGGGGATAGGCTGTTACCAAATCCATCTGACACAGGTACATGGTGCACGCACTGTTTCCAATTGCAGGACTGTTATGATAATAAATATTTTCATATTCCTGGTGAATGAGTCGGTGAGGTTGAACTGCAAACCTTCTGCCCTGTGAATAGACAGCTACACAGGTTTCAGTGAAAATTATTCCAATGCCTGCACCTCCAGGAGAAACCCTTGCTACATCACAGTCGGCTGTTATTATTACATCACATCCCCATCTAGACTGGGCTCAACTTGTTGAAGGTTTGTACCAATTGTCTTATTCAGCAGTTGCCATACCAATAACTACCTACTGTACTGTGAAAAAAATATTTAACTGGTGGCAAATGTAGAAGCAACAACTTCATTTTTTATTTCTCTGACCCAAATGCTGCTTGGTTGGTCATCAAATTAATAGTTTGGTTGGTTTAAGAAAGAGAGAAAAAAAGTATTTGATGGTAATAAGTAGCCACCAATGTCTTTATATCTTTCACTCCAACCCAATTTTTTCACTCTAGGCCTACTTCACAATATAGTAACTAATTTGATAGAACAGGGATTAATCTCAAGTATTGCTTGCTCCAACCGTGAGAGCTGTAAAATTAAGAGTAAGTGCCATGAGAAATGAATAATGTACAGGGAACTGCCTAAACTTATTACCTTATGGAATTAAATTACCTTACAGAATAATTTAGATGATACCAAATAGCTTTATTTTGATTATGAACATTATTTTAAGTTTTAATAACTGTAATTGGCCTAGTGAGCTGCATGGCAGATGACATTGCCTTTTTTTTTTACTTTAGTTAGCTATTTGGTGTAAAATTTACAGTCCGAACCATCATAGTTACAATATTAGCTAGTGAAAGAATCCCATTATCATTTGTATTCACCAAATTTAATCACATTTTGTAAGCTACTCTAAGTTGATCCTAATTGGCAACCTTTCATGTGTTTACAATTTTTTGCAGGCATTGTGGAAAGTGCTGCCCTGCCTTCTTGCTGTAACACAGAATGCTTGAATTACTCAGTGCAATACAACACTCCATGGACACTGCTGAACAAGTACTACACAGCGGTCGTGCAACTCTCTGTAGTCACTGACCTATGGCCGCAACAACTCTGTGGCATCAAGGAACAAGCAGAAGCAATTATTGTTTATTGGGATAACACAGAGCAGGTAGACCCAACTTTTGTGAACTTAGATTTAGAATGATATCTACCGCAATGTAGGGCTTTCTTGAACTTTGGGTGTAACTGTGAACAAATTTTGTTCTCCTTTTGAAATTGTATGTAGAAACCAGAAAGCTTAGTTATATGTCTCAAAATTGGATTATTCAGAAACCAAAAAATGTAATTTCAAATATTTTTGAAAGAATGAGATTACTAGCAATCCAAGCGGGAAACCATCAATCCATCAATTGGTTATCAACATAATCAAGATTTTCTCTAACAATATAAAAAATTGAGCTAACTTTGGAAATCATTATTGGACTAATTTACATTCAACTTCCATTATCTAAAGTTTGTTACCCCTTATAAAATCAATAATACCAGTGCAGTGGTGTCCTGCTACATACTGTGCAAGTGGCAGTGCTACTTACAGTTCTTAATTTTTTTCTTCTAGGAGATTTATATTGAAAGATTTCAGTTAGCAGCAGTGCATGTAGCTTTTCTACGGTGTTCGTCAGTGTGAAACGGGAGGGTGGGGTAAGAGGTGCATGTGTACGCTGCTGTGGCAGTTACCAGTATAACTTCATGGACCACCCCTGTCCTGCTCATTACCAGCATTTGGCTGTTTCATAGGCCTGTTTGCCACTGGTCAGCACTTGGCTGTGTTGTTGGCAATGGTTTGAACTTCACTGCAGTATTTTGGTTGCTATGCTTGGAACTGTTGGTTACACATACGTGTTAATCATAACCACTCCTGAAGGCTTTATTCTGTGTATGTGCATAGTTGTGTCTGCCTTGAGAGATTTCACTGTGGTGATCCTTGATCACCACATATAAATGCAAACATTTATTTTAAATAAAAAATATTTCTAATGGTTTATCAGTAACTCCAGTTGAATTTTTAAAGAATTGACTCATTAACCATTATTGTAGTTTATTTTTTGGTTAATGGATTAACAGGTAATGAAGCTAACTTTTTCATTGGTGTTCACTTGTGATTATTAGCTACTTGAAGATCACCCTGAATTAACTGAAGTGAGGTACTCTACCTAGCTACTTATTATTCATTTGCATCTGGGTACTCTTATAGCTAAATATTTTATGTTCCTTCAATTTCTCAGATTTATATTTTATGATCGGATAGCTACCTATTCAGCAGCTACCTATTCATTGTGAATTTAATCATTCAACTTTTAGTGACTGGCTGGTTGTTTTATTTCACTATTTGTTAGCAACTTATTCCAGAGCTTTTTATTGCTTATCTATCTAGCTAAGTATTGCTTATCTATCTGCACTGTATTTTGTGTTCTGTGGTGTTATTTATCTGTGATTTCTCTCAATTGGTAGCTACCTCTAAACAGATATGCTTTGATAGGTGCAAGGCTGGTTGGTAGCTATTAAAAAATAAAAATCACAGTGCTATATGACACAACTCTAAATTTGTTGCTATTGTAGCTACTAGTTTCATTTCCAATGTTGTTGGTTAGCGTATTGGATATCCAGGGATTATTCTTGAATAAAATCCTAGTATAAATAGCTAGCAATCAGAAAACAGTAAATAATAAGTAGCTATCTATCTGTTACAGGCTTTTCTTGATAGTCCCAATGTTGAAAGCAATATTCTGTAACATTTTGTGCTCTTTCCTATCCATCAGGACTGTCTTGCCAAACTGAATAAAATAATTGATCAACTGGAAGACTTCAAACCTGAAGTGTGCCTACTTGTCTGTGATGGATTCACTAGTCAAGCTAAATTATCAAGATATGAATGTAAGTTATATTTTATTAGCCTGACAAGTTGACATTGATTTAAATGTAATTTTTGTTGGCTATGAACAGTGATTTGTTGATGAAGAAGTTGGCTTTGTAGAATGTTACTTGAGGTGTCAGTATTTTTATCTCTGCTATATGAAATGCAATCAGTGCAGTTAATGTAAGGGGAGCCTCAGAGGTTCAGGCGACTGTTCATTGACTTTTTGCATATACACAAAAAGTCACTAGATAGCTGCAAAACATAATTTCCAAGCTTCTGAATAGCTAGCTAACTTTATTTGCCCCTGTAGATGAAACCTCCAGTCAACCTGTGACATTCTCTCAGGTTGACTGGAGGTTAGAATTCAGCTATTTTTCAGTGTAAAGTAATTTTTTGCTGTCAGCTTTGATGTCCATTTTTGAAAAGTAGATACCACATGTGAATGTTTTCTTTGGCCCCCCATGGGTAGTCTGGGCACCCCCACACTTGCCTGTGAGATATTGGAGGCATGGCATGAATACAAACAAGACAGGAGATTGAGGGCTGCAAATCAGCGATTGCCCTTAAAGAGTTGCGCTCATATAATGGATCAAATAGGAACAAATAGGAATTTTACCCACCTTACCCATTTTAGTCATTTATGAAAATTTTGTTTGAAGTTGACTTTCCTAAGATGTGGGATTAATGAGGGCAGGGACTGTCCCTGGAGTCAAACGCTTGGAATGATTAGACTCCCTGAATGGTTTGCACAGCATCATTGCATGAATTTCAAATGCAGATTGTGGGCTAATGCAATTGCCTTCAACTTGCATGAAAGGCCCCTGGAGGTGTGTGATGTGTAAACATCGGTGGTTCGAGGACAGTCCTGAGGATCACCACCAATCACATCAACTGGGCTGCTAAGATGATTTTTGTTATATTTTACTGGCCTGGACCTCTGCATCCCTCTGTAGTAGAGTGATGAGTGTTTGTGTGAGTGTCAGTCGTAGCAGCATAGTTATTAGTGGCCAGTGGTGTTTATCTGGGCTCAGTCCTATCATTGCTGCTTCACACATCGCACTTCTCCAGTGGTCTTTCATGCAAGTTTAGGTCATTAGCAGACGTCTGCAGCATCTGTTGATGTGGTATTCATGCTACAGCTACAAGGTTTTCAGTCACTCCTAATGTCCAAAATGGTTTGGACGTAGTTGACTCGGTTGTCAAGTCTAGGAATCAAGGATTGAATCCAGAAAAATGTGTTGTGTTGTGCTTTTATAGGATTTGCAAATATTAATGCTCTGTTCCAGTTGATAAGTACTCCACGCATGGCCATATGGGATGGCAGCTGTCAAGGTGTTCCTGGTGACGGTGTTTGTGATGCCCTTGTTGGCCTGGTGTTGGTGCATATGTTGGTGTTGCTGGCAGTGTTGGTGATCATGGTGTTGCTGTGATCATGATGCTGCTGGTGGGCGTAGTTTGGCTGGTGAGCACGGTGGTGCTAGCTTGCGCGATGGTGATAGGGTGCGCCGTGGTGCTGATGGGCGCAGTGAGGCTAGTGACTGTGATGTTCGTGATGGTGTTGGTGTTGTGGTGATGCAGTTAGACGTGGCGATGGTGTTCTTGTTGGCACTGTGGTTGTTTGTGATTGGGGTCGTAGCAGCGGCGTAAGGTATGGCTCTCATAGTTGTTTGAGGGTGCAAGATGACCCATTTTACTTAGAAGTTTGGTAAGTAAATGTGAATTCTGCCATTCACTTCCTTGATTTTCTCAAGGCCTGTGCTTTGGATGTTGTTGCTGTGGGTGAGACTTTGTTGATTTTGTCAAGGCCTGTGCCTTGGATGTTGTTGCTGTGGGTGGGACTTGTCTGACAACTTCAGTTCCTTCATCCTTTGTTTCATCAGAGGGTTTTGGCGTTGTGAGGAGTGATATTGACAGCTCTGTTTGCAAGTGTGGCATTGGCTTGTTTGTGAGAAGTGGGTTTATTTTGTTGGACACTGTCTGCACTGTCCTTCTGTAGCAGCCATTCACTTGTTGGACGTTGATAAGTGGGGTGCTGGCTGTGTACCTCCCCCCCATCTTATGATGAGTCATGCAAATCTCAGCTCATACAACAGATCTTGACATATTGTGCTAACTGAGGTGGTTGTATTGGTAGACTTGAACCTGCCCTCCTTAGCGTTGGCTTTTGGAGGATGCTTTGGGTGCTTATATGTGCCCTGTGGATCAATCTTTTTTGGATTGCCTACTGTCAATTGGTATGACACAAAATGTGACTGAGAGCTTTTCTTTTGTCACAGGTGCTTTTCCATGTAGAAAAAAATAAATAACAAATCACCCACTTTGATTGAAGTACAGTAGCTACCTATCATACTTGTCTTTCATTTGCAAAATTTATCATAATTTTTCACAGTCATCCTTTTTTTCTTACCATTCTTTTATTTGAAAAATGATCAAGCACCATGATTAGTTCTCAGTGACATTGATTGCGCTTGGTGACATTGATGCATTGTCCATATACATAAGTCTCCCAACGTTATTGTTGGTATATTCTCCCTAATATGATTATACCCATAATTTTTTTGGGTTTATCTGCAATTGTAGCTAATATCAATTGTTATTGTAGTGGCTGCTTTCATATTAATCTAATATGTCACCCCTGTCTCACTCGTTGCAAGCCCAAAATAATGGCATACAAGTTCCTAATTTTTCTTGCAAGCAAACAATTCCCAAATTTGCTAGTGTCTCTACAATGACTTTAAAAATATTTATCTACTAGTGATTGAACCTTCTTTAGTAGGTGCTTTGAAATGCTGAAACACACACTGTCTTGCAGCAACTCAGTGGTGTGTGGCACAAGGCTGGGAGCTGGTGGAGTTGCTTCTACCTGAGGAAGAGGATGCAGACAGTGATGACCTTGAGGATGACTTCAAAGACAGCAGTAGCTACAACAGGATTCGTGGCGCCTTGTATGCCAACTGCTGGACTTCCATGACATACCACCAGACAACTGGTGCGTGGTCTATGCTTCATCTTGGGAGAAGTGTATTATATTATTGTATTGTCTGTGCTCTGTCATGAAAGTAAAGTATGATATAGGCATAGTAAGATTTAGATACTTCAAATTTGGAGTACACTACTAATGTGTGATTGTTGGCTGATAATTTTTTTATAACTTGATTCATCTTTCTTGAACAGGAACGGCAGTGATTCTTGCTAAAAATGTTCATTCTTTTGTTTAAATAATTTTATTTTTCTCAACTTTTCTCCCACTCAGTTTGGAGAAATCACAAATTTTATGTGTGCTGCTAGTTAGCGCTGGAAAATAGTTTCTATCACCAGATAGTGCTGTGATGCATAACGAAAGTTCATTGTCTTGGGTGTCAGCCTGCAAACCAATAAATCCCTGACCAACAAGAAGCATTATTCTGCCACTTTATCATTTGGAGTCTCATCCCGCCTAGCCACCAGTTACTGCGGTTACGTCCCTGCTACTAAATAGTCGATTTCTGGCCCCAGTGTAACGTCCCCTCATGATATCCCCCGTCATTCAAGCAAAGAAGCACATACGGCACCTTCCTTACGTCAGGTTCGGGTATAACAATCCGGGAATGTCCTGGCAGTGGAATTAATTTTTTTCTAAAACACAGTACCACGTTGCGTCCTCAAGGGACTCAGACATCTCTTCCCTACCAACTCGAGTGGAGAGGTGTTTCTGGTGCAGAAACAGTTTAAATGGGCTCGTCGGGCAAAAGTCTATCCGCCTCAAAACTCAGGCTTAAAGGTCATTCAAGCAAAGGCACGGCAATCGGAGATTCAGTCCGTCTCTGGTTTGTGAGGCCGGGTAGGACGTGAACACACCCAGACCACAGAAACACGTACAGCTTCAGGCTCGGGCGGCATCTGACTGGATCACTGTCAAGTACGCCTGCTTCACCACCCTAGGGGTGCTCGCCTGCCCTCATGGCAGTTGCTTTGTTGAACCGTCAGGGTTTTATGTCGCCGCTGAGGTGCGGTCACCCACACAGCCCTGCAGCCATACCAATATAGACTTGGGAATGCCTCTTCCGATCTTTGTTTGCGGTGGCGGGGTTCACCCGATACGGTGCTGCCCACTAAGGAGACTACATGAGTCAGGCGGGCCAACTCCATCAAGATGCTTTGTTTGCGGTGGCGGCATCTGGAGCCCTGGCCTCGGTGAAAGTCCCTCAACCCTGTTTCATATCCTTGCCGGCGGGGATGGCGTCATGAGCGTCGTCTCTACGGTGTTGACCAGGATACATCTAACACTTATAAGTCACTAAAATCACAACATCACGCCGCATTTTTTCCAGAGACCAGTGAACAATACCCATCATGTCTCTTCTATAAACATCCATATAACTTTGTTGTAACTCTAATCTACTCATGTCCCAACCACGCTCTGGTTGATGCTTTGCAGTGTGGCGGAAAAAACATGAATACGCTTCAAGTAACATTGTTCTGGTATCCATACTGAAAATTAGACCACACCCGTGTCCATTTGTTAACTTCCACACAACCCATAAAGTTAATTCAGATATCAACAATAACACTCCACCACGTCCCTGAGCCGGCATCTCTTTCTCTCCTCCCCCTCCTTATCTCAACCCACGCCTGTCGGTGGTTACCGGGGGTTTTGGGCGGTGCGCTGACACGGTTCTCAACACCGCAGGTGGAAACCGGGGCTAAGCGACAACAATTCAATCCGGTTGAGCACGTTATGGCGTCGTGTCCAGTCATTGCACCCGACACGTTTAATAATGATATCACGTGGTGTGTGATATAAGGGAACGCCCGCGAGACAGTATCGACTTCTTCAGGGGTGTAGGTTTAATATATAGGCCTGAACCTAGTAGTAGTAGGCCTAGGACGGGCTGAAGAGTCCACTGTAGCAGTATTCCAAAATTGAATTTGCAGTACAGCTAGCCCAGCCTAGATGAGGTGCCCATCGTTCATGGGCTGTTGGATGCTAAGGCTCCATCGGAGGTTGTTGACACCTTGGCCGCACCAGTCCTAACGCGACATTTTCTTAGTAGGGGGTGAACTAGTCTCCGAGTGTTTGTTAAGGCGGTTTTTAAATTTGTTAACGTTATTACTGTTAACCACATCTTGTGCTAAACGGTTCCAAATTGTTGGTATCTTGTAACATGCAGAGCAGGCACTTGTCGGTGGGTACCTGGAGTTCCGGGCTGTGTGCCGGCTGTGGCTCCTCTACTGCAGGGAGAGCTCGGGTTCAGCAGCAACAACAACAACAGCTACAACAGTTGCTTATGATAGCAAGAAAATTAAAGACTCGAGAACTTTCCACCCCACCTGATTAATGCTCACAGCATCTCTGTCACGAATTGGTCACATATACCATGCTAGCTTTTCACAGAGGCAGTATTGTAACCAATGAGTAACCAGCGAGTACGAAAACACCATCGCATGCTGTTCTTCGCGTTCAAGCTCCAAAGTTTACAAGTTTCCAGGGTATAGCAACTTTTTTTTTGCTGTATCAAAATAAGAGCCGGTCACCGCTCTAAGCCGAATATCGCTCCGAGACCGAATATCGTCTCGTAAAGGTTAAAGTTTTCAACTAAATTGGAGAGATCGACTATCATCTCCTTAGAGCAAGAACAATAAGGCACCTCAGAAGGATACCCCCTAGGGGTATCCCAGGCTCACCTGCCTTCCCGTGGTATCCTCGTTATCCCCCAATATTAATTTGTACCTTTGTAAAAATACGTTTTGAGTTAGAAGATCCCTCCACCGTCCCCCCATTCAGTTTGTAGCTACATCCCTCCCCCTTAGTGCACAGAGAGGTGAGCCCCCACTGACACCGGGGTTTGTGAATTTAGAATCGAAACCAATTGAAATTGAAAACAAAACAAAAATTTGTGAAAAGAAGCTTATATATAAAATTGAAAAAAAAGTCTAGATTTAAGGTTAGTTTTAAGAGCAATTGAGTTAGTGTATATATTCGTATATACAACAAATAAAAGTAAAGGAGGCCCCACCTTCATTACCCAGAACCCCGGGTAGAAGCCGGAGATCAAACAATGGGCAAGAACATGCCCTATCGGAGAGAGGCTGACGGCCCCTCCAGAGCGTCACACTCAAACAAGTCTGCAAGAAAGGAAGACGAACCCCTCAGAAGTTCCTCATCGACAGGAGACCTTACTCGGGTCGTAATCGACGACACTAATGAACGCGTCGCGAAGCTGACGCGAATATAACCGGAATGCAGAATACCCTGGGCAAGATATGCAAAATGATAGGCCTTCCCGAGCTGGAGACTAAACTCGAGAACCTTTGTGCAACTATGAATACCTGACTGGAAGAGCTGATGAAGAGGATAGAGGCCAGGGAACCCGTAACCTGTTCGTGTGCTTCCGCCTCTGACCTCTCCGGTAACATTGCTCTCCTCCCAGCCGAAACTCGCGACGCCCGAACACCAAAAAACAAAAGAGGAGGCAATACACACGATATGATGACCACAACCTATTCAACAACGGCCCTAAATTCCCCGAACACTTGAAAATGACATTTGATGTCAATGACAGACCGGATATTTGCCCATATAAACTACGAGAAGAACTGGGCTCCATGACTGGCCGTCCAATTCTCAACATCATCGCCAGCGGTGACGGTAGCTTTACCATTAAAGTTGACACAAAACTTCAAAGTGACACTATACTCTCCTAAAACAGAATGTGCGAAAAACATTGCAAAATCATACCATACCCAACTTTTTCCATGAGTTCAGGCCTGATTTACATCGAGGGTCTTTTGAGTGATGAAGCCGACGAATTCATCACCGGACTCGTCCAATACGAGGAATGTATTGTTGGAGCAAAAATCGCACCAAAAATCAAACCAAGAAGAAACACCACCACTGCCCTCCTGCTTAAATTCAATTGCCCCACCCCACCTAACTACACAGACATACCTTTCTTTGACGCCAAAACCAAGGTTACTCCCTTCGAAATACGTCCGATGCGATGCTATAAATGCCAGAAATACGGACACACGAGCCAAAATTGTAACGGTAAAAAAAGATGCTCACACTGCTCCCATGACGACCACGATAAGCGAGAAGATCCCTTCATCGTGCCCATCCGAAGAACGTCACTGCTTTTACTGCAAAGTAAACGGCCACCCTATGGGACACGAAGACTGCTCCCAGGACAAGACTGAGAGAGAGATCCTGCCATACCGAACTGAGCACAAAGTCGGGCGACGAGAGGCTGCAGCGGCGATTCGCTCCCCCCAGGCTGACCCTCCCACCCAGGAGAGAAGATCAGCATCATCCCCTACCCACTTCCTCATGACGCTTGTAGATAGCGGTGCCAACAGAGTTGCCTCCTCAATGAACCCATTCGCCATGATGAACTCGCGTTCCAAACAACTGGGAGGCAGACCGATAAACATAAACCGAAAGGGAAAGAAGTATCTGGCGCACGTCGTAAATATCGAGCAAAGTAACGCAAAACAAAGGATTAATAAAATAGACAAACACAAAGTAACTGCCGAAATACATCCGTTCTTCAATGCTACAAGACGAATTATATACACTTCCAACTATACTCCCAAAACTGACCTAAGTGCTTTTGCAGCAGGTTTAACAAAGGATTATGGAATCACCGACGTTTCATTAGCAGAATTGGTTAAACCACAAAACATCCACACCACCGCGTGTCAAATCATTTTTCCAAGACGTGACACACCGGAATTCATAGAAATCCCGGGCGAACAGGGAAAAACAAAAACTTACCCAGTGGCGACATAGTCTGCAATGAGCAAAAAATGCCTGGAATACGGCCACGTCATCAAATACTGCAAGCCATACATACCCCAACGCTGTAAGAGGTGCGCCGGCGAGCATGACCGAAAGGACTGCACAGCCCGCCAACCTAAATGCTACCACTGCTCATGCCTCCATGAGGCCGGCGACCGCGACTGCCCAAAGCAGATGGACCAAAAAGCAATGACTATCATACAAAATGACCGCAGAGTCACACGAAAACAAGCCATCCAAATCTTTTACGACAAAAACCTAAACTGCGGTAATATAAATTACACCAAAGCAGTTAAATACACGACTAAGTCCACCCCATCAGACAATACTCGCGTACAGTTAACACAAACTACTACCATGACCCCAAAATCCCTCCAGTACTAGCAATACCACAACCAGCCCAGCGACCGCCCTCGTAATAGAGGCTGGCGCCCCAAGCAATGAATCAACCAAGGCCTAGGAAAGCACTGTGATGGATGCTGCCTCGGTCGACTACGAGGAGAGGTCCAAGAACCCGAAAATCAAAAGGCCAAGATACGATGATTCCTCCGACGACGACTGCGGTATACGCGACACCCTCTCGCCACGAAGCAAAAAGATTAGCAGCACCCCACAAACCACAGCTCGCCTCGATCAGAGCGTTGAACGACTTCTGACCGTCTTAACTGCAACCGCACCCAGCGAAAACTAAAGTGAGGTATTTAACCCTCGGCTAACATGCCCAACCCCAGAACATCTCAGAAGTGAGAACGACCATCACCTGCGCGAGGACGCCTTGAAAATCTTCAACGAAGAACTGATACCCCAAACCACTGATCTGCCATGCATCGCACTCGACTCAAATGTCCCAACGACTACTACTCAGCCCATTATAATGTTTAAAAAAAACTCCATAGAAGAGGAACGCGCTCGCTCAAGAAGGAAACACCAAGATCGTACTCCCTCGTCCTCCTCCTCCTCCTCCTCTTACAAGAGCACTCACAGCCGGGAACGCAGTGAGTCTAGGAGATGATGTTCTACAGAAAGCGGACGCTCATGCGAACGCTCTCGATCGAGGATACCTGCGCCTCATAGACAAGAACGCCACGAAAGTTGCTACAAACCACGCTACCGCTCCAGATCATCAAAATCTGGGCGTGAAACAAATCCGAAATGATCAACAACACAATACTTCAGTGGAATTGCCAGGGACTTAGAAGCAAGAAAGATGAATTATCATCGCTAATCTCCACCCATAAACTTTTGGTGGTAGGCCTCCAGGAGATCAAACTCCGCGACACAGCCACCTTCTCTATCCCTCAATATGTCATACACCGTCGCGAAGGTCACAATAATGTGACTGCACACGGTGGAGTGGCACTTATGATCCATCAAAGCATACCTCATCACCTTCTCCCTCTGAGAACAGAATTCCAAGCTGTCGCAGTGAAGATATGTATCTCAAGACCTATTACAGTGGTATCTATCTACTCGTCACGAAACCACGACCTCACGGAGGCACTAATGACCGATCTGCTTAACCAACTGCATCATCCCGTACTCCTCCTTGGAAATTTCAACAGCTACCACGAAGTGTGGGGATGCGTGAGAACAGACCCCAGAGGAGTGATAATGGCCAACACTATAGACACTCACAACCTGGTCCTTCCCAACGACGGACAACCCACAAGGATCACCCTCGAAAGTGAAACCGCTATCTAACTATCAATCTGTTCCCCCTACCTTAGCTCCCTAACTTGTTTGGGGAGTCCTGCCTTTAACACATGAAAGTGATCACAGCCCAGTGATCAAATCACTCCTTACTAACCGATCAAACAATCCTGACGCACAAGAACTTCGATTCAACTACCGGAAAGCCAACTGGGAGGATTACTAGACACATGTCGCATGGGACGATGTGGAGGGCCTTCCCGAAGACATTTCAGAGCACGACCTTATCATACATCTATACGAAAAATTCCAAAGTGCAGCTACCGCATGCATTCCTCAATATTTACCCTCAACCTTTTTCTCAAAACCTTGGTGGTGTATGGAGCAGGAGTTGGTGGTCGGGAACAGTTAGTTCAAGAAGCGAGATATTCACAAGTACACTTGGGTAAGGATGGCCCATGGTGCAATGGTGGAGAGAGCACTGATGGATTTTGTGCTGATATCGAGGAGAGTGGCGAGGAGGCTGTTGGATGTACGGGTGTTGAGAGAGGAGGGTGGAGGAGTGTCTGACTATCTGCTGGTGGAAGGTAGATTAACAGTGGCCCACTTCAGGCCATACTCGTGCCAGCTGTGCCAGCGGTCCTTCACCCGTCGCGAGGTGCTGGCCGAACACCTGCAGGAGCACAGCGGCACCGATATGCGCTTGCCCTGTCCTGTCTGCGCTATGACCATCAAGAGAAAGCGCAACCTGCAGGCGCACATCAAAGTGAAACAT
>SDVV010016201.1:0-14313 GCA_016164225.1 Gammarus roeselii
TCCTCGACATTCAACAACTGATCAAAATACTCGGCCCACCTCTTCCGTACATTTTCACTTTCCAACAACAACTGGCCGTTTTCATCTTTCACCACTTCTTCCTTCCCGGTCTCTCCCTTTCTCACCCTCTTCACCTCTTTCCAGAACATCTTTTTGTTTTCCTCAAAATTCTGGCACAACCGTCTGCCCCACCTGGCATCAGCGTCCCACCCGCTTCACCTCTTTTCTCCTCTCGTTGTACCTTTCACAAGCCACCTCCGACTTCACCTGCAACCACTCCTCAAACGCACATCTTTTCCGTGCTACCGCCAGTTTGACCTCCTCGTTCCACCACTCGCAGCCTTTCCTCCTGCACCCGCCCACACGGCGCACACCACACACCTTCTTCGCACATCTCATCAACGCATCCCTTGACGTCTCCCATTCTTCTTCCACATCTCTCAGATCCTGTCCTCTCACGTTGTCATATTCTTCCTTCAACGCCTGCTGGAACTCCTCGGCTCTACTTTTCACTTTCAGTCCACTCACTTTCACTAACTCTCTTCCTCCTCCCACTTGTTTGTTGCCTTTCCACTTCTGCTCCACTCTTAATCCACTCTTTTTGTGATAGCAGTGATTTGTGGTTTGTCAATTATTACATTTAGTTTAGGGTGCCAATTCTTCTTAGTGCACTGGAGTCAATGTCCTTCTGGCACTAAATGTCGGATTGCTAATGAACCGTTGTAGTGGAATATGGTGACAACCCCATTGGATACATGGTGGTTGCCTATATATAATTTTTTTTTAGCGAAAAATATATAAGACTTTGTGGATTAAACATATTTATTACATCCATCCACCAATATCATGGTTAATACCTAAACAACAAAAAAAAACATTCTATTAGAAATCAAATCTAAAAAAAAAAATCCGGATTGTAATCAACTAGCTAATAAATATTCAACAAGCCATTTTAATAATTAAACATTAATGACCATCAACGTAACTGGCAATGATTCCTGATGTAGTTTGAGTAACCTCACTAAATCTTGGTAGCTACTACCACTTACAGGTCTTGGCGCAGTCTATGACAGTGGCGAGAGCACTCTGCAGGAGAGCGCACCACTGCTCGGAGGAGCGCGTATCTTGGGCGTAGGGGTGAGAGCACAGCGCTCCCAGGCTCTTATAAACGGCCTGCAGCGAGGGGCTATCGTGGGGGTCACCAGCCCCTTTAGCGCGGGGCGATTCTCCGCTGCTGCTCGATGAGGACGCTACGGAGCCGAGGGAGTCGAGAGGCAGTTGCTGCTGGGAGGAGTTGCTGGGGGAGGGCAGTTGCAGAGACGAGCTTTGAGAGTTCTTCTCGTCCGCGGTGTCCTTGTATTTGCTGCATTCACGGAGAAGGCCCGTGACGAGGAAGAGAACGGTGGGCAGGACGGCAACACCGCCAGCTGGGGAGCAGAGATCTGGCAGTGCGGTGGCTAGGGCGACCGTGCGGGTAAGGAGGGCATGTCGGTGGCGTGCTGAAGGGCGATGGCGGGGCGGGGCAAGCAGCGAGGGAGCTGCAGCCACTACCTGCGGGGCAATGCCGGGCTCGTGTCGCACCAAACAACACAAGCACACCTGCAGCGCCGCAAACACCAGACTGTGCGGTGTGCTTATCTCCCCCGTATCCCCGCCCTCCCCCGCCAGGTCCGCCTCGCAGCCGCTGCAGGGGTGGTTGGCTGGGCGACCGAGGCACTGGTGCTGCGCCAGTTTGTGACGCGACAGGCTAGCTGAAGCCGCCCTTACGATTTGCTCAACGATAGCCACCGCCAGATGGTGCACGGACACTCGCTCGCTGCTCACAACCTGTCTTTGCATTAGCGCGACTATCTCAATAGCGAGGGGCGTGTTGCAGGCAAGCAGAGCAGCGGGAAGCGAGTGCTGGAGCAACGTGAAAAGCGCCTTGAGGCACACCTCCGCCCGAAGCGCTTCATCCTCCTCCAACCCTCCACCGTCACCGGAGGAGGAAGCGGCACCACCGCCACACAGGCAGGACACGCAGATGCCAAGCAGTAAATAGAACCGGTCATTATCCATGATGTCGTCTTCCTCGTCTCTATTTTTAGTGGTCTCGCCAGTTTCCTCTTTCTTCGTCTCACCTGCACTCAATTCGTTGCTGCTGTCTTCAATTGTGTTGTTGGCATTAAGGTCTCTTGCGTCCTCACCTGTATTAGTGTTGTCTTTCTCCACCACTCTCTGTTTCTGTGAAGAGTTGCTTAGCCAAAGAGCCGCAGCGTACAGCATGGGTGTCCAAGCTTGCCTGTAGTATTGCCGCACGCTGTCAATTGCTTCGTTGCTGTAGAAAGCGCCGCCAGAATGAGGAAGTTGACTGGAGAACTCTGGTGGCAGGCCCAACATGGCGTGATCTTTTAGCGCGGCTAACCAGTGATGGGCTAACCCTTGAAGCTCTGGAGCTACTAAACTACCTAGATTTTCTTCTCCTACGGTAACACTATTTATAACATCATCGGACGGATTGCAAGATTTATATTCGGAAGACCCTTTCTGAGAAACTATGTACACTTCAGCCCAAGCCTTTAGGATGGCGAGCTTCTCGAGCGTGGCAGCGCTCTCGTTGTAGAGCCCCTTAGTGGAAGCCTCGTTGAGCTTGGCGAGGGAAGACACGAGCAACTGATGGACGCGCCTTAGATCGTTGAGATCTCTGGCCACGCCTGAGCCGATCCATGTGCTGCAGACCTCACAGGCTCTCGCCGTTACATGCGAGGCGGTGTCTGTGGCAAAGGCAGGTCGCAAAGCTGCTCCGACTTGGGCTTGGTACTGCTCCAGAATAACGTGACCAGGGAACTCAGGTTCAGGACTCCGAGCAAACTTATCGATGACAAGCTGCAAGATGTTGAGTCCTTCCAGTCTAAGCTGGTCGCTCTCACTCGTGGCTGCCATGAAGCCCATCCGAATGAGCTCGCTTAGTTGAAGCACCAAGAACTCGCCTTTGCCATCCTTCTGTTGCTTCTCCCTCGCCAAGACAAGGTCAAAGTGGAGTGGATTGTTGCCACACTCTTGGATGATCTTGGCCACGCACTGGGCAGCGAACACCCGCGAGGTCCATCTCGGCGGCACGGCGGCGTGCGGGTCAGGATCAATGCTAGCATGAAACTGGACCAGATCCTCGTCGTCTACGGCAGGGTCAACACCATCGCCGATGCCACCCTCTCCAGCAGAATCTTGAGCGTTAGTGAGCACCTCTCGGCACAGTGTAAGCCACATCCGTAGGTGAGTGGGCGCCAAGGCGTGGAGAGTAAACAATAGCGTGTGTTGTGCGTGGCTCACCAACACAGGGTCAGTCTCGCAGTCGAGGAGGCTGAAGAGTAGGCCGGGCAAGCCACTTTCTGGCATGATCATTGGAGTGCTGTCAGTATCCTGAGCACTACCCTCGTCTGAAACCATTGAAAGGGCATGATGACACACTTCCCAAGCTTCCCTCTGAGCTAATTGTCTTAAACAAGATACGGCAGCTCGTCTCAGTAGCAAGTGGTTGCTTGATAACTTCTGCACGAGCATTGGGACCAGCGAGGACAGGTTAACATGTCTCGGAGCAAACATGTGCATTTGTTGAAGGCAAGTTACAGCTTCTGCTTGTACAAAAGGGTCAGTGTGCTGTTGCACCAAGCCGCACCCGCACAGTAGGGACCAACGGGCCATGACAGTAGAACTATTACTACCTTGAAGCTCTGGTCCAATTGTTGTGATAAGAGCCTGCAAACATTTTCCGATGCAATGCTGGACTTCACTCGAGGCCGTCATTAAGAGAAGGTCCAAGAGCAAACCCAAGGCAGGTTCCACGTAGCTCCTGAACATGGGGCCTCCAGAGTCGGCAATCATCGCAAGCGCGTGAAGTGCCCACACCTGAACAACAGGAGCCGTTGTATCCTTTGCCAGAGCCAAGAGTATGCTAATGGAGGTGCTCAGGTGGTGACTTGAGCCCATACCACCGACACATCGGTGGAGGCAACCGAGAGCCAGGGAATGACCAGTACGACTGGTGGCGTCGCGAGCACTTCGAAGCTTGTCAAAGCTGGTTTGGGCAAGAGAGGCCACAAAATGTGGGTCACCAACAACTTGTGCCATTCTGCCAATAGCTTCGCCGGACGCACAGCGCAGTAGAGCATTGGTCTGATTCAACCCGTCCATTAGAAGTGCTGTAGCTGCTTTCTTCACGTCTTCCTGACCAAGAGAGCCTTTAGAATCAGTTAGCTTTCTCAATGCTATAAGAACAGCACTCAGTATGTTAGTCTGAACAGCTTCCTGCCTCTGACTTTTGCTGGCACGTATCATTTCGATAAACAGGTTAAGCATCTTGAGTCTGTTTTTCCCAGAAACCAGTGGAAACATCTGTCCAAAAAGAGTTACTGATGTATCAATAACAGCCACTCCCAGAGGCAAGGGATCGTTACCTTCCTCCGTGGCTCTGTAGAGCCAGGTGGGGTCGTGTTCCAGGGCTCCTGAGCCACTGGCGCTGTTGCTCTGCAGCTGCTCTTCAATGGCATTATGGTCAGGATGATGAAGGGACGGTGCAAGCAGAGGGGCGTGATGCGTTTGGCAAAGGGAACGCAGCAGTGACGTGCTTGTGTTAGCACCGCTATCAGCTAGGGTGAACTCGCAAACAAGCAGCTTCAGGACGGTACTGTAGTGGCTCTCAAACGATTGTGGAGGAAGTAGCAACAAAACCTGGTAAAGACGGAGCCGCACCATTGCTGCAGACGCCTTCAGATGTTGACCGTACTGCTTAATGATGTTAGTGATGCTAGACAGCATCAACAAAGCAGCTTCAATGGGCAGCAAGAGCCTGCGAATGGTGTCCTCTCCAGCCAACTCTGGACAGTGCAATAGAAAACTGTACATAGATGACAAAGCTCCAGCTCTTCCTTCCAGAGTCACTTGCCAAGTGAAAGCGTCGCCTCGCGCCTTTTCACTTTCAATCTCTTTATTAGACCGAGGGAATGAATTTTTCCAGAGAAGCAACATTCGAGGAAGGAGACCTTTAACTATACCAACGCCTAATGTCATCACAGACCCAATAATGAGCCAACCTGCTTGTGTCCTGTGAAGAGACAGTCTGGAGTTCTGAGACGCTGACCGAAGCAGCTCTTCTGCAATATTAAAGACGACTTTGCCACGCACGTGAGGTATTCCAAGAGGAGTCTTCCTGACGCAGCCTATCAGCGCTGCTATGGCACAACTGTAACCAGCGATAGCTTCCGTAGAGCTCTTCAAGTTGTCTATCTTATTGCAACACCTGGTTATTAACGGATGGAGTTGTGACGGCAAGGCCACACTGATACACTGCAGGCACCAGGCGGCAGACAGCCGAGCTGCAAAGCTTGGGTGCAACAGCACTGAGAGAACAGCATCGATCAGGTTGAGGTGAGGATCCAACACAATGGTGGAGCACGAGGTGCTTAGCGCCACTACTAGGCTGCCCAGCTCCTGAAGTGTGCACACTAGAACGTGTTGACTACCAGCCTCCCCGACCCCTCCGTTCACACCACTACTGGTTCCTTCGCTGTTGCTCACATCTACTGCATTCATGTTTTGGACAATGATGTGAGTGAGCTCCTTGCAAGCAGCAGCTTGGGCTTTTTCGCCCAGCATTCGACCAAGTGTCGACCGCATGATAAAGTTGACGCATTTTCGAGAGTACACGGCGTCGACATGGGAGGTGGTCGCCTTAGGGTTGGCAATGAGGTCAGTGAGATGAGCCAAAAGAACCGGGACATTCTTCTCAAGCCAGACCGAGCCAAGTTCCTGCACCAGGACCACGTACGCCTGTGTGATACCGACGCGCAACTCGCGAGGTACAACTGACGCCCCTTTGATCATTTCGCCAGTGCCCTTCAGGAAGCTGGTCCCGCCTCTTAGGAAGCCTGTAGATAGCAGTCCAAGAGCCTCATCAAGGGAGGCAAAGCGAAGGCTGCCCCCTTTGCCACTGCTTGCTGCTGATAAAAAAAGAGCAATTGTAGCTATTCAACAAAATACACTTTCAAAGTAAAAAAATACGATCACATTTTGGTGCTTACCTATTAGTTGTTGCCCACTAGAGCAATAAAGAGAATCTCCATTGCATTACAGCAAGTTTGAGATTTAAAATGAAGTAGAATCTATCGCAAATCTGTTTTCAATAACACTTAAGGCAATACAGTGGCAATTGTCAACACTTATGAGAATAACCACGAGATTATCAATTGACTACAAGGCTATCGGCTACAAGGCAATTGTGCTACTAGCTATATAAGTATTCTTGTTCCACACTTAGGGAACTTTGAAGTTTGATCTTTTTTGTAATGCATGTGTTTGCATTCATGTGTGTACTCCATTTTATGTCTATAGTTATGTAATGTAGCTAAATACAAATAGTAGAATATATTGAAAGTGGTATATTACTTCAGATTCACCTAGTCTCAGCAGAACAGTCACTCTAGAGATGAGCGGTGAAATATTATAGCTGTACATCATTGTTTCATCAAATAGCACATTTGATAATTTGATTTGATTTGATCCTTAGTTCCACAAGAACCTCAACGCGAGTAATAATAGGCTCCCTCGTAGGGCTCGATGATCATGGATTCCAGTAGGCTTGCACGCCTCAGTGTGCAAAAAAATATACACCGCTTTTACAGTTAGAAAAATGTGAAAATTTTAGCAATGTCACACGCACGCTGGTGCGCATAAGAAAAACGTTCAGACAAAACGGACCTCGCTTCCAATCATTTAGAACTTCAAGAGTAGTAAGTACGCACGCTAGTGCGTACAGGTAGCATCTTCGAGACTAGTACAAGGTCCACGGCTGCACGGAAAAAGTCAGCTCCGAGAGCAACGCAACACGACCTTGACCGTTACGCGGTCCAGGTCGACCCCAGTAGGCTTCATTTATTCAAGTAAGATTCAGACGGAACGAATCCCCGCCTCCAATCAATTAAAACTTCAAGAGTGATATGTACGCACGCTAGTGCGAACAGGTATCATCGTTGGGACTGGTACAAGGTTTACGACTACACCGCCAAAGTCAGCTCAGACGGCAACGCAACACAATGTTTACATCTATGCGGTCTAGTTAGGTAGAGGTATTATTTAATTATTTTGGAAAGATAAAGCCTCAGACGAAATTAATCCCGCCTCCAAACACTCAGAATTCCATGAGTATTATGCACGCGCGCCAGTGCGCACAGATAGCATCGTCGAAATTGGTACAAGGTCTATGGCTTCACGGATTAGATCAACTCCAACCACAACGCGTCACAGGGTTTATAGCTAAGCAGTCCAGGTCAACCCCAAAAACTACATATGGTTCGTGCACGCGTGAGCGAGCACAGACTGAAGAAAAAACACCTATTCACAAAATCACTCACAGAAACTCCTACACAAATTCACTAGAATTATATATTATACATGACAAAATTTTGGATCGAGAAGTATTAGCAGGTTTGTCAGGGGCAGAAAAACTGCTCGGATTATTGATTTCGCACTCATTGTTCAAGGGGATAGGATAGGGGGACAGAGGTTCCTTGGGTCCCAACTGAGCCCGATGAATCCCAGAGGGCAACCCAAGTCCCCCGAGTCTTCCCGAGCTCCCCGGGTCCCTCGAGACCCCTCGTCTCAGCTCATCTCGGCTTGTTTCGAATCATTTTGGCCAGTTTCGGCTCGTCGCGACCAACTCGACTCGCCTCAACATGTTTCGACTGATCTCGATGCACCTCGACCACCCTCAATGCGGCTCTCTCCCTCTACGTTAGTGATCATGTGGACTGTAATAACAAAAAATTTCACTCAAGCATTTTAGGGTGGGAGTGGGGTGGCAGAGGTGTCTAGGGTCCAAAAAGAGCCCGACGAATACCGGAAGGTAACCCAAATCCCCCGGGTCTTCCCGAGCTCCCTGGGTCCCTCGAGACCCCTCGTCTCAGCTCATCTCGGCTTGTCTCGAATCATTTCGGCCTGTCTCGGCTCGTCGCGACCAACTCGACTCGCCTCAACATGTTTCGACTGATCTCGACCAGCCTCGACGCGGTTCTTCCCCTCTGCGTCAGCAATGTCGTGGACTGTAATGACTAATTTCTCTACTCAAGTACTCCACATTTATACATTCCTCTGAGTATGGGTTTTACAGCGTTGGGAGAGGGGAGCAGAGGTTCCAGGACTCAGAGGGGCCTCAAGAAGGTCCCCCAGTTTCTCAAGAGGGTCCCAAACGGTCTCAAGGGTGTCCCAAAGGGCCCCAGAAGGGTCCAAGTGGGTCCTCCCAAATCCTCCTGTTCTTTCAAGTCCCCCGGGTTCCCGAAACCTCGAGTCCCGCGGGTTCCACGAGTACCCCCCTTCTCTGGGTCACCTTGTCTCAACCAACCTCGACATATATAATAATAACAAATGTAAAATTTATCACAATTAAAAAAGAGCAGAGAAAAATAATCAAGCCCAAGAAAGAAGAAATACCAAAATACTAAAATAAAGTGTTAATGATCTATAAAATAGATGATCATCCATTCACCCCAAGATCATTGAAGTAGAAGACTGCATGAGACTCAAGTGACAAACCCTCACAAGTCGATGGTTGAGGTGTGGTCCGATCAATAATCTGAGCTGTATAAACTTTAGCAGGTATTCAAACCAACATGTCATTGCAGATTCAAACTTACATTCTTCTCCCGATAGGTGTTGTTCAAAAATACATCTTTTTTGGATCAGTATGGAAGAAGCTAGTATTTCGATACAAATGGAAAAATCACTCCAGAAATACTTTAAAAAAAAGTTTGTTCAATCACGCAAAGGTTTAAATTTTGTACTTCAAGGTATCACGCAACATGAAGGAATGCAATTTGATCAAAAAAGTAGTAGTTATAAAGCTTCGAATGCTTCACAAGCCGTCCCTGTCTTTGCACAACACTAGTGCAGCAAACATCACCAGCCTCACAGCCAGCCCTTGATCACATACACTGCCGGCGATGTCTACTCTCCGCCACTCACAAGCAGTCTCACAGCTCATGACCAAATGTCCCGCCTGTGTTGTCCCATTACTGTCCAACCATTCACAAGCAAACTAGTCAATATCACAAACTCACCGCGCAACACTTCCTTGGGTGGGTTTTGTGTGGTAGCAAGCAGAGTACCGAGCAGCTTGGCAAGAGAGCATCGGGTGTCATAGCTGGTGGTTGTTTCAAGCGACCGATAGCACAGCTGGCAAAGGTTTTCAAGCTCGCTGGTATATAAGAAGGGCGCGTGCTTGCTCAACTCCAACAGACACTGAGAGATAAGGGAACAAATAGGTTTGAACAATTAGATATGCTTCAATGAATTAGATATCCCTACTGTTTTTGGAAACCAGAATCATAAAATGTTGTTGCAGTATTTTAGAATAGCTACCAATTAACATGAACAAATTGTGCTTCAATTTTAGCCCGGATAGACCAGATTAGATTAGAGTGTCAAGGCATTCTAGTGCACTGGAGTCAATGTCCTTCTGGCACCGAACGTCAAACCAGCAGCCAGCGCTGCATCAACACAGATGTGTCCTACTCAAAGTGAGCAAAGAAAACGGTGGTCCTCCAGGATGGAGGAGTTAAGACACAAGTAGGAGAAGGCAGAGGGATGTAGGTACCGGAGCATTTCGTAGGAGATTTGATCTTCACCAGGAGCAGAAGGGTTGGAGGTGCGAATTGCACCAAGGATTTCACCTACCGTGATAGGTTCATGGTATGGTATAAGGGAATTAATGGAGAAATCCAGATCATTTTGTTCTGCAGTACGTTTTGTGATACGGAAAGCCAGGCAGTGCCCAGAATCTGAGCTGACGGAGGAGTAATGTGTTCTAGAGTTCAGAGACTTCTTGCGGATCGGTGTGGGTCGTTCCCATCATCCTTAGGGTTGGGTGGGGCGAGAACAGTACTTGCCAGTCATTTTTCGTAAGCGGGACCACACTTAAGACATTGGTGTGTTTACATTATTGGACGATACAAAGTTTTGCCAGAATTCTCTTCGAGATAGGAAGCACGTATTTCGTGCTTTTGCAGTTTCTTGCCTAAACATAATTTTATCTGCTACTGCTTTGGTGCGCCGGTATCGATTGAATGCACGCTTCCTTTGCTGTTCTACTATTTTACACAGGTCACTCCACCAGAGTGTCCTAATTTCACGCGGTTTTCCCTTGGTTATAAGGATGCTGCTATCTGCAGCGTGAAGGAGTGTACTATTAAAGTTTTCCACTATCTCGTCACAAGATATATCCTGAGGTGGGAGAGGTGTTGTTGTATAAGCGGTGAACGATTGCCAGTTGGCTTTACGCATTATGTATCGGCCAGCTGTAGAAATATCTTCAGGATGGAAAATAGTGACGGTGGTGGGGAAGTGGTCACTCCCGTAGGGCTCCTCCAGCACTTGCCAGATAAGGTCTGAGGAGAGGTATGGGGAGGATAAGTCAATAGCCGATAACAAAGCTGTCTGGGTATAGAAGTGCGTAAGTTCTCCAGTTTTATGAAGCGCAATATCAGAAGACAAAAAGAATGCTTCGACGTGCCCTCCACGTCCATCAGCTATGTCTCCCCCCCAGAGGGGTGTTTAGTATTAAGGTCACCTACAAGAAGGTAGGGCGCAGGAAGTTGATCAACCAGTTTAGTGAGAGGTGCGCATGAATTAAGTTCATTTGGGTAAATATATAGGTAAAATAGTAACGGGGCGTTTGAGGCCCACTCTGTGGGTTTGAGCTTACAGAGTTGGTAGTAGAGGGATTGAAGTGCATGTGATTGGTTGATTCACTATTGTAGCCAGGCCAGTGCCCGGTTGAGCATCGGCAGTGGGCGAGATTAAGTGGGCTTTATTCCCACCGGGAAAAGATGGTTTGTACAGCGACAGGAGAGATTCCTAGAGACAAACTACCATTGGATTATAGGTTTGGGTTAGTTTCAATAGTTCAGCATAGTTAGCACGATATCCTCTATTGTTCTATTGAAGGACAAGGGTATCAGACATTGTGGTTTAGGTTAGATAAATTCAAGGTCTAGGCTTGAGTTGGTAAGGTGTAATTATATATCGCTTATGTAGACTATGTCACTCACGGCCTGTAGGCCGCGCTCGACGAGTACCGCTGGAGCTTCTCTTTTGGCTACGAGTCAACGAAGGATCACATCCGTTTGGATCATCATCGTCCAGGTCGGAGCCAGCGCGCTTAGCGCTGGTAAGCGGCGAGCGAGTTTCTCCGACCTGAGGCTATGATGGGGTAGGATGGGTATCACTGAATATTGTGTTCGGCGCATTTCCCTTGGGATTATAATCTGAAGCGGCTAAGCGAGGCAGAGGCAAAGGGGCATTTAGCACCCTAATAAAGGCACCAGAATGACATCTGTGCTGAGCAAAAACCTGGCTAGTCTGCGCGGTTACCAAGGGGAATCTTGGTTGGGCTGGGAGTAAAGCGGGTTCAAGCGTTGGTGACAGATCTCGAGTTTTCGTCTTGTGTGACTGGCGAGGAGCGCGTTGAGGCGCAGCGTTTCTTCATGTGGTGATGCCTGCAATAAAGGCAGGTCGTCGTCCAGATTCATGTCTGGGACTCCCATTGCACGTCAATCAGCAAGTGCTGGACGGGGCAAGGTGGGAGTGAGGGAAGGTATCTCTGACGGAATTTCCGAGTTTCCGGACAGTGCGAATGACTGTCGTCGTTGGCTTCCTCGATTCCAAGGAGTATGAAGGTCATCGTGTTGTAGGTTAGAAGAAACCTTGGTTACATGTGTTCTCGCTGTCACTGCAGCAAAGCTAGCAAGCGGTTGGATAAATTTGGAGGTTACGTGTCTCTTGGCTTCGGGGTAGGAAATGCGTTCTATAGCTTGAACAACGAGCATCTCCTTTTCGAGTCTGTAATTGAAGCATTTGCGTGATGACGCAGGATGGTCTTCTGAACAGTTTGTGCATTTAGCAGGTCGGTCACAATGGTGGCCATGTGCGTCCTTACCACAGCGGAAGCATGTACTTTTTATGTTCCTCAATCGTCAGGCATCACTTCCATGACCAAACTTTTGGCAGTTGTAGCAGCGTCTGGGATTAGGGATGTATTCTCGAACCGATCACTGTGTCCAGCCAATATGGACATCAGGAGGCAGAGAACAGAGCTTGAAGGTGAGGATGTAGACACCAGTGTACTCCTCAACTCCGGTTCGCCGTCGTTTCACTCTGTATATCTTGGTGACTTTCTGATCCGCAAGTTCAGTAAGAATATCGTCGTCGGAGTGGGTTGGTCTGTTTTTATAATAGATGGTTCCTTGTATCGTGTTGAGAGTAGGATGCTCATCAATTTTTACATGTATATTATAAAGTTGTCTTAGGTTCTGAATGTTCCTACTTTGCTCCTCATCCTTCACCTCTACAAGGAGGGAGCTACTCTTAAGCTCACTGATGCGCTTCGGGGGTCCCCCCAGTGCAGCACGTAGTTGTCGATTAGCTTGTATAATATTAGTATCGGCCAGGTTCTCTCCCGAGATTGCCTTGACAGTGCGGAACTTAGCGAAGTTTTTATTTTGAAAAAGATTTTCGAGTATTTTCCGATTTTAGCGGCGGCTTCTCCCGGGAGCAGCATGTACCGCATCCGCGTCATGGTCGTGTGTCCTGTTTCCAAAAAAAAAAACACCAGAAGTGGGGGACGGCTGCTGTTGACTAATCATTTTTTTCATCAGGCAGCCTAGGATGGAGGGGGTTTACGTCCACTACTTAGGCACCACTGCCGGGTGATGGCGGTGTTGAAGAGCGTCCACCAGATGGTGAGGCTAATACGTCGTTCTCTTACGATGACCGTTGTTGTTGTTGTTGTTGTTGTTGTTGTTGTTGTTGTTGTTGTTGTTGTTGTTGTTGTTGTTGTTGTTATTGTTGTTGTTGTTGTTGCTGCTGCTGCTGTGATAGCCATTGTTCAGCAGAGTTGTCCAATGGAGAATTTGATTTGGGCCTCATTTCCACCAGAGCCTCAACGTGAGTCATAATAGGCTCCCCCGTAGGGCGCGACCGTCGTTGATTCAGGTAAGTCAGCAACGGCCTCGCGTGCGAGAATATTAGTTTTGTCAAGATGAAGTCGGTACATATTTCAATTGTGGCATACTCACGTACAAGAGAGTTAAGAGTTAATGCGTATCTTCGTAAAATGTGTTGTTATTTCTGTACGTAATGAGGTGGAGGGACCACCTCATTTGCACAGGTGTTTGAGGTTTAGACAGCTTCGTATAGTCCGGTGTGTTTTCCGAAAGCGATAAGCTTTTTACGGTAGGTTGGGTCCGTGAGTAGGCTTTGTAGGTTGCACGGGGGATCTGGGAACGCTCGTAGGGCTGCCGCGAGTGCGCTGCAATACATCAGTAAGTGTTTCACGCTGATAGCCACTTGGTGGCAACAGGGTCAAGGTGGCGCGTTTGGTCCTATGTAGACATACATCGCGTGGTTGTGAGTTATCCACGTGTGTCCCGTGCACAAGCGATTGATGAACACTTGGTCTTTCTTGTTGGTGAACTTTGTTTCCCATTCTCTGACTGAGGGTTTGACTATAAGCATCTTTTGTCCACTCTGCTGCCACATTTCATCCCATCGGGATGTTATATGGGAGTTGATGATAGGGGACCAGTCAGTTTAGCAAGCGAGTCCGCAAGTTCGTTTCCTCTTATTCTCGCGTGCCCGGGGATCCAGCAGAATTCCACTGCTTGACCTGTCTCGGTCATCACAAAGAGATCGTGCTGCATCTTACGTAGAACAGGATGTTCATAGTGCAGTGTTTTAAGCTGGGTGAGGACACTCAGACTGTCTGAGAATACGACGTATTTGGGGAAGCGATGTTTTTTTGCGATAGAGACGGCTAGTTCGAGTGCGCGAAGCTCCGTAGAGAACACAGAGGGCTCATGTGGGAGGGTGGCCGAGAGTGAGGTGTCCCCGCACACTGCGGCGGCTCCCACTCCGTCTGCGGTTTTGGAGCCGTCAGTTTATATGTGGCGGTGCTCTAAATATTCTTCCTCGAGTAGTCATAGGAATTCCTGCCAGTACGCGTTGGTTGGAGTAGTTGCTGTAGGGTAGATTTGCAGGTCTAGGTTGACCGGTGGTGGGTTGATCATCCATGTTGGTGTGTTAATTTGAAGGATTCGGTAGGAAAATGAAGGCTTAATAGCTTTTTGATTGATGTTGAGCGAGGTCAGCAGGTTGTCCACGCGCAGGGAAAATGGTGGGCATATATTCTTCTTAGCCGCAAAAAGGCGCTTATCAGATATGTTAGTGATGTAGCTGATTGCTGGGTTGTTGATAAGACTTCTAGTCTTAAAATAGTATTGTAGCAAAAGT
>SDVV010016202.1:0-14313 GCA_016164225.1 Gammarus roeselii
TGTCGACAAATTTTGTTGTCAAACAAATTTTTGTGTCAACAAATTTGTGCGAGTCGACAAATTTGCGTGTCAACAAATTTGTGTCAACAAATTTGTGTCGGCAAAGTGTTTGTCAACAAATTTATGTGTCTGCAAGTTTTGTGTGTCCACAAATTTGTATGTTGACAAATATCTTTCTTCAAGTATCTGTGTCGACAAATTTGTGTGGCGGCAAAATTTGTATGTCTACAAATATCTGTGTCGACAATTTTTGATGGGGCAAATTTTTTGTCAACAAAATTATTGTGTCGACAAATTTTGTTGTCAAACAAATTTTTGTGTCAACAAATTTGTGCGAGTCGACAAATTTGCGTGTCAACAAATTTGTGTCGGCAAAGTGTTTGTCAACAAATTTATGTGTCTACAAGTTTTGTGTGTCCACAAATTTGTATGTTGACAAATATCTATCTTCAAGTATCTGTGTCGACAAATTTGTGTGGCGGCAAAATTTGTATGTCTACAAATATCTGTGTCGACAATTTTTGATGGGACGCAGGCTGGGCTCACTGAGACAGCAAATTCAGTACGGTTGGCAATTTGCCGACCCCATCTGTGACTTCAGAAGCAGCGGAGCACTAATCCACTGTCCAGGTTGGCCCTACCAAATCTTACCTATAAAATAGGTGCGGAGGTCCTATGGACCTGGTGCGGCGGGATGCTGTTAGCAGGTCAGTGCGAGTGCGTCTCCTGAAGCAGAAGCGTCGAATGAATGATGTGTCGGGGTAGAGCTCGCTTATATAGGTAGAGAGGGGCTTAGGGGTTCAGCCGGACTAGACCGCCGGGGGCAGGTGGCGCCAAACTGTACCTAGCCGGCATGTAGCGCCGGCAGCAAGATTTTTATTAAAAAAAAACTCTGGAACACTCGAGAAACTTAGAAGTTTCAATTAAGATGAAAAGACCCTAATGTCTAAATCGGTCGAAACTACGTTCGACAAATGTTATCAAGATTCTCTTGTAAATAAGTCTCTGAAACATTTCCTCTTCAAGATTCATTCGAAGAAAAAGCAGGAGCGCATGCTATACTGTGGCACTTACAGGATATCCTGTGACAAGATGGTGGAAAACTTTTATGTCCTCTTTCACGCTGCAGACCGCAGCATCCCTTTAACTAAGGGAACACCGCGTAAAATTAGGACACCTTGGTGGAATGACCTTTGTGGTATAGCAAAACGGCGGAGGAAGCGTGCATTCAATCGATACCGGCGCACAAAAGTAGAAGCAGATAGAATTACGCTTAGGCGAGAAACAAGAGCACGAAATACATACTTCTTGTCTCAAAAATAATCGTGGCGAAACACCGTATCATCCAATAATGTGAATACACCCATGTCTAAAGTGTGTTCACGCAAACGAAAAATGACGGGAAAGTACTGTTCTCGTCCTACCCAAACCCTAACGGTGGGGGAACAACCCACACGGAATCTCTGAACTCTTTGCAACACACTACTCCTCCGTCAGCTCGGATTCTAGGTACAGCTCTGCTTTCCGCGACACTGAACGTACTGCGAAACTGATTAATTTGGATTTCTCCATAAAATTTTCTATGCCTTACAATGAACATATCACGGTACGCGGAAGTCCTCGGTGCAATTCGCACCTCCAACCCCTCTGCGCCCGGTGAAGATCTAATTTCCAACAACATGCTCTGGAACATACATCCCTCGGCACTCTCTTACTTATGTCAAATTTACAACACAGTTTGGTCTACCCACTCCTACCGCCCTACGGGGGAGTCTGCATTAACTTCGCGTTGGGACTCCGGTGGAACATTGAAGCAAATAATAAATAATAATACCCACTCCTACCCCGATCGGTGGAAGAAGGCAGCGGTTCTGTCTTTCCCAAAACCTGGCAAGTCTCCAAATGAATTGTACAGCTACCGACCCATAGCCCTCACCTCGTGTCTAGCAAAGGTTCTGGAGAAGATCGTGAATGCCCGACTGACCCGGCACATGGAAGCAAACTCACTCCTCTCCCCATTACAATTCGTATTTCAAACGATGCTATCAGCGCAGGATGCATTATTACGCGTTGTGACTGATATCCAAGTTGCCATGGACCGCTAACAACACAGTGTTTTTTTTTGACCTTGAGAAAGTATACTATACAACCTGGCGCTAAGGCATCCTCCGAGAGATCCATCAGATAGGACTCCGGGGTCACTTGTTTTTTTTTCCGGAACTTTCTCCGACGGAGAGTCGTCCGGGCAAAAATCGGCAATCATTTTTCAAACATACATACACAAGATGGGTGGGTCGTCCAAGGAGGTTCCTTACGTGTATTCTATTTGTGATTACAAATAATGTATCACAGGCGTGGTCCCTCCCTTCGAGAGGGGGTCCCTCCCTGTACGTTGATGACTTTAAGATATATGCATCGGTGCCAGTTGTATCCCAACTCCACGGCCAATAACAAGGTGCAATTACCCAGGTGGATGCTTGGACAGAATCTCGAGGCTTTACAATCTCTTAAGGCAAAAAAATGTGCACTTCTTATCCATCGGTCCAGCATATACACGGAACCAGATCTCAGCCTCAATGGAGAAATTATCCTTTTTCTCCATGGGCTTCATTTAGGATTTATATTCGACCAGGAACTAACATGTAAGTACCACGTGCAGAAGCTTATGACAGACTGCTTACAACGATCTATCATTCTTCGGATTGCATCGCACTGCACCTGAGATGCAGACAGAACAACAATTAAACTATGGGAGCGTTGTCTATGGCTCTGCTAAATCAAATATTCTCAAATGCCGCCCTTCGCGCTTGAACTGGAGCTTTCCGTTCCCCCCCTATTGACAGCCTTCTTTGTGAAACTAGTGAGCTTAGTCTTGCTCTGCGATGAGAACAAATTGACCTCCAATTCAATTGCCATATCTTCGCTCGCCTTTCCTCCTTTCCATGTACCACAGTCCGACAGCTCCACCCCTATCTGGCTCCATCCTCGAGTTTCTCACTGCTGTGTCTAGGCTGCCACATATCATGGTGGATCCTCTCCCACGAGATGCTGTTCCCATCTGGCATATATCAGAAAATACGCTCTGTTCTCACTATTTCACTGGCCAAAAAGCAGATGTTGCACCCCAAAATCACAGAGCTATTTTTATAGCCTATGCGGAGACCCACAACGCTGATAGCTTGCATATCTTCACTGGTAGGCTGTGCAGCGGTACTCCCGGGGCGCGTCGTCGCCAGGAGACTCCCGCCATCAGCGCCAGTCGTTACTGCTGAACTCACGACCATTGCCAACTCCCTCTTGGCGGCCGATACTCTTCCAGATGCCAATATCTCAATCTTTAGTGATTCGCTTGACGCGCTTCAAACCCTGGAGATCTTCAACAATTTCCACCCTGTTGTTTCCGCAATCTTGCACTGGCTTGTGCGATTATCTTTCAAAACGCATGAGCGTACGTTTGTGCAGGGTTTCGGGCCTTAGCGGGGTGGTGGGCCATCAGCAAGCGGACGAAACTGTGCGAAGAGCTGCAGCGGCGCCTGGCCCAGCAGAACCGCGTCCACTGCCATGTAGAGATTTTTACCCAGCGATAAAAATAGCTGTGCTAAATAAATGGAACACGGAATGCTAATGTTCCTATGAGAAATAAATTACGCACTATTAAAGACACACCTACACCCTGGGTCTCGTAAGGCAGCCGATCTCGACGGTCCGAGATAACTCTATGCCGATTGAGAATTGGGCATATCAGACTAATGCACAGACACCTAATGGAGGCGTCGCCACCTTCTTACTGCATGGACTGTCAAGTCCCTTTCACAATAGCCCACGTCTTACCTGAGTGCCCAACATGGGCGGAATGTCAACGCACACACTTTCCCAGGAGCCGGTTCCTGGACCTTCTCAATACATTCCGCCTTATGCTTACTGAGTTCCCTCGGAGGCCATTCAGTGCGGAACCGCTTTTCCGCCACCTCCGAGAAACCAACCTCTTAGCTGAAATCTGATCTGTTGTGAATTGATAATACTTAATCTTACCTACCGATAGACTCCTTTATCCCGGAGGATCACCGCTTCTCTGCTCAGTTGAGTAGGATACTTTAGTGAACTCTCCTGGTAAACAGTAGTGACCTGAGCATACCGTGAGTCTAAGCAATCCCAAAGATGGACGATGACTTGATGCAGCACTGGCTGCTCGTTCGGTGCCAGTGCACTAGAAAGTCTTGATACTCTAATCTAGTCTTTTCCCTTGAGACTCCTATCCCGAAAAAAACTAACTTATATTTACCTCGATCACATTTCCTTCAACTTATCGCTTCCTCACTCCCTACGATTCTCATAAGGGTCGTTGCTCACCGGTCCTAAGTTTCTTCTTTTGGGTGGCCAATATCAGACGAAAAGCACTCTTACCTGCAACTTTTTCATACAGCTCCTAGTTTTAAATTCTTACTGTTTCCATGCTTGAGGTTCAATACACTGAGTGTAGATCTCCTGCGTGGTATCACTGCTTCCTGTCTCTTCTTCAACTTCTCTTTTGCAGGCGCTAGGGTGCCATTGCCCCCGACGCCTTATGGATGACTGCGGATCCTAGGGGCACCAGAGTAGGGCAGGTCGACTGAAAATGCTCCTTGTTACGCCCTAGGAATTCCTACATCTCCTGTGGCATTCGTGCAAACCTTTGAAGTGCGTAGCGTAAAAGACAGTAATTTTATACAGCTACAGATCTAAGACCGAATCCCCCAAGAGAAGGAGGCCGACGGCAAGGTGTGCCTCACATTTGTCATACGCTCTCACTCAAACATACATTGCCTTTTTTGCACTAAAGGGTCCGGCTGGTAGACCTCGCAACACACACTCAGGGTCAGGAGTACGGTCTTAGATCAGTGCCAGCAGCAGGGCTCGACAGTGTAACTGGTTTCTCCTTGCTGTGTCATACATTCACGACATTCTTCACTCACTCCTATTCACTGCACGCTTTCTCGCTACCTGCACACCTATTTCTCTACTTCCTTACGCCTGTTTTACGCCATCCACCCATCGACAATTTAATATACCTCTAGGCCTACGTCCACTCACGTCTGCCTTCATAACCCTTTTCACCGAACTATCTCAGAAAAAGCGAATCTACTCACCTCAAACTTCTTTGCCATCCCCCTTCTAATTTGAACAACGTTATTGATCCTGTCTCAGCATCACTCCAACTATGCCTCAAACATTTCATCTTGAAAACGTTCAACCTTCTCTCTTCTGTTCTTGCCTCCCAAGTTTCAGCTCCGTAGAGCACAGTTAGAACAACTGCCCCCTCATTCAACCCTCTCTTGCTCCTCCAAAGCTGCACTAGTATATTGACGCTCCAACAAACGTACCCTGTAGACAACTACACAAAAACTGTGAGAAAAAAAAGTATACAACAATGATAATAAAAAGAAATGAAAAAAATAAAAATAACAAAACTTAAAAACCAAAAAAGAGGCTTTGGAACCTCTTTAAGTAATGCCTCCTTTCGTATGTGGTTGTAAGAGACCAAGACTTCTAGAGACTTGGGGCGCCTGGGAAGCGCATGAATGGACGAGTACTATCATCCCGGTACTCTGTCCTGTACGCGTAATGTCTGAGCGTTCACAGCCCCACATCCCAGATCGGGGGTAAATATAAAGGTGGAGATGAGGAAGACAAGGGCGCTTCTCCAACTTGTAGTGTCCTGGCTACGAAACCCAACGATCAAGCTTCTAGGGATGTTCAAAATATCCCAAGAATCAACCCTCTACAAAAGAACTAGTAAAAATGACGAGCCACAGTGACTTGCATTCCCTCGAGTGGAAAACCCTTAGACAAGTGACAAATGCAATCGTACAATCGTAAGATCTACAGTCACCTGCATTTGAAGTGAGTTCTCTGTTGGGAGCAGAATCCACGATTCGAGTCGCCCGGCCTCTGGAGTGATCTTTTCGGCCGGTGGTGGTGCTAGGGTCCATGGACCTGGGTCACTGGGGGCAAACTAGGATGAAAAGTCCCAAGCAGAGGGATGACGCGGTGAGAGAACTGGGGACCTTTTCAGGAGGCCCCCGCTCCCGGGCCTCCAAAAAAAAACTTTTTGAACGACAATATGGTGACAACAAAACGAGTGAACGACAAAGAGCGACAAAAAAGTCCAGCAAGTTCAGCGTACCAAAACGAAATAAAGATGCCAGCTAAGAAAGGAGAATCGGAAGCAAAGCAAACCAAGAGAGGAAAGGCACAGAAACCGTAAAGAGGATAGCGACACCAGCACCTCGTACGTCTCAGACACTACCACACGATCTAGTCTCAGGATCAGGAACACTCAAACAACAGTATCAACAGTAAGAGTGGAGGCAAAAGCGCCAACCCTTCGAAAGCAGTCCGGCCCAGCCAAAACAAAGCATCAATGCTTTGTTTGTGGCACGCAGAAATGATGCACGGACTACAAAGAGGCCTGTTACGCAAAGCTGGGAGCAAGAAGCACGTGCCGCTTCTGCATGTGTGAAATGCAGAACGAAAAGCTGAAAGAGGAATACCAGAACCTTAAACAGGAACTGCAAAACCTCAAGGCCACCCTGCAAAGCACTCCCAGAGCCCCACAGCAAAACCCTGCAGCAACAGAGACAAAGCTGAGGGAATTAGAGAAGCTGGTGAAGGAACTCCGGAATGACCTCACAAAGCTGCAGGTGGTAGCAGCAGCGGAGGTTCCCCCCGCAGTTGAAAGAATCCCTCCCATAGCAGCGGAGGCCCCTCAAACACCAAGCAGGGACACCAGCCTCAAAAACAACAGCCTCAACAACAACACAAACACCAGAAACAGGTCCCAGGCTGGCCCTCTCCGGAGGAGAAGGGAAACAGCTGAGGACTTCTTCCTCAGAAAGGAAAACAGAAGCCACGCTCGAGGGAGCCCGCAGAAGCTAACCTCTAACGGCGGAGCACCCAACAGCCAAAGAGGAGGAAAAGCGTCTAAACGGCAACAAAGCCAAAACCGCAAAGCAACTCCAGCAAAACTGAACTACCAGGGACCTACCCGGTGGGACTATCGGGCAAACCCGACTTGCGGAGAAAGCCCCCAGACCCCAACACAGAGGACACGGAGGGCACCAACAGAAAAAAAAGAGGCCCCCGACCTCAACCAAACGTGAGCCAAGCAAGGCCACCCTGGTGGAACTACAACAACTCTACCCCCAGAGACCGAGGAAACCAGAAGAGAAACTGGAAAAACACTACTGGCTTCACACTGGTCTCAAACAGATCAAGGGCTCAGCCGGCTGCAAACTCAGAATTGCGCCTGCCAACCAAAAACAGGTACAGAGCTCTAGATGAGCCAGATACCCAAGCAACCAGTGCCCAGAAGAATAAACGGCCAAAAAACCACAACAGCCACAACGAGCTGACCAACAACCTTGTTGGAGACTCGCTAGTGGGAGGACTTGGAAACTACTTCACCAAGCAAAAACCCCTGAACCGGATTGCGAAAGCGATCCCAGGGGCGAACCTCTCCCGAGCCAGAATCTCAGAATCTCAAAGGAGGCACACAGCAAAGCCACCGCCCTGAACAGAAGGGTGAAGGCACTGTGCAACACAGAAGGGGTGAGATTCATCGACCCTTGGAGCGACTTCGTGAACAAGAGGGAGCTCTACAGGAAGGATGGAGTCCACCTCAACGCAGCAGGATCACGCCAACTGGCTGACCTGATAAACACGAGGCTCTATAAAGACCTCGGGCAACCCGCTAAACGAGGAGGCCCACAAATACCTCCCCCCCCCCACACACTCGCATCCTAGCGATGGAGAAACCCCCTCAACAGACCCACACACAGAGGGTAGCGGGCGGAAGAAAAGGAGGAAAAGGAAGAAACCCTCTCCCGCCCCTGACAGATCCACCGACTCTTCGGACACGGAGACCATGTCCAAGACCCCCCCCAGCACAAAAACTGGAAACAATGCGCCCCCAACAAACTGTGGGGGCCGCCAACAACACTGTACTGGCCAGACCTGAGCACGACATCAGCTCCAGCTCCACGAGCTCAGGCGAAGGTAGTACACCCACCAGTGGAAGAGACACCACCACCAGCTCAGACACCAACACTGAAACCCCCGATGGGGAAACGATAATTCATCTACATCAGACGATTATCGAAGAAACCGTCCCTGCGGAGGGAGCCATTGACGACGGGGACAGGGCAAACCAACCTGACCCGGCGAACAGCAATGGCGCTGAATCGGACGACAGCGGGACCGAAGCTGGCGCGCGTGGCAACCGCAGAGAAGACTCCGAGACTGACAGTGACAGTCGGAGTGATGACGAGAGTAACGACCCGGACCCTCAACCTCCCCCATTCACCCCTCAGGAGAGGTGAACAGCCACCACCACCACAGCCGGGAAACGAGAACGCATCCGAAGAGCCGTAAACAACAAAGTTGGCCTCCGGATGCTACTTCTGAATGCTAGATCAATCAGGGACAAGCAAGCGGAATTTCACTGCCTTGTTGCTTCTGAGATGCCTGACATAATAGGCATCACGGAAACCTGGATCCAGACAGAAGGAAACTATTTCGAAGGCGAGTTCGAACTTGAAGGGTATAACCTTTTCAAAAGAGACCGTCAGGCCAGACAGGGAGAAGGTGTCGCAAACTATGTGCGAAACCACCTCCGAGCCACTCGCCGTACCATTGACACCCCACATGAGGTCATAGTTATCGAAATTGAAGGCACAGCCAGAAAGCTACACGTACGTCTCGTGTACCGGCCACCCCACCAAACGGTGGACAGCGATCAATCCCTCTACGAGCTTCTCACACAGCTGGTCCATAACAGGGTAGCAGTGATTATGGGGGACTTTAACTGCAACGTTGTCTGGGAAAACAGAACGGCAGATGTAGAGGGGAACAGATTAGTCGACTTTGCCAATGACAACTTTCTGGAACAACTGGTTGACGAACCCACCAGAGGAAACAGCTTCCTAGACCTAATCTTTGCTACGGAAGAAAACCTGGTTACCCAGGTTACTGTAGGTGAACCCCTGGGCATTCGTGACCATAATATGGTCAGGTGCGTCATCCACGTGCCAACAAACCGAGCAATCCCCAACGCTAAACGAAGGCTCAACTTCCGAAGAGCGGACTTCGTTAAGTTCAAAAGGGACCTCGGCAATCTCCAACCCACTAGGTTGGAATCGGTTGAAGCATCCTGGACGGATTTCAAGACAAAGTTCCTGGTCGTCCAGGAAGGCTGCATCCCAACCAAGGAAGTGCGAGCCGACCAAAAGTTACATCCTAAGTGGTTCAACAAAGGAATCCAAGCAGCCATGTCCACGAAAGACCGTGCATACAGGCGCTGTAAACAAAACCCTTCGGACCGATTGCGGAACGAGCACAGGGAACAATGTAGAGTGGTAAAGAAGCTAATCAGAGTAGCCCAACACAATGAAGAACGCCGAGTTGCAGCTACCTGCAAGCGCAATCCGAAAAAGTTCTTTAGTCATGTGAACAGCAGGAAACCCATCAGAGCTTCCATCGGCCCACTTACCACGGACCAAGGAACTGACAACTACAAATGCGGAGATAGCGGAGGTATTTAACCAGTACTTCGTTAGCGTGTTCACCGAAGAGAGTGAAGATGCAGTCCCGGAACCTTCCATTAGGTACCGGGGGATGCAACCCTTGGAGGACATCCAATGCACAACCGCAGAGATAGTGGGGAAAATAGAGAAACGGAAGGCGAACAAATCTGCAGGCTCCGACGGGTTCCTCCCGAGAGTAATAAAGGCTGTCTCGGACAAAATTGCCCCCCATCTCCTGATGGTGTTCAACCAATCACTGGAAGAGGGGGCGGTTCCCGAGGAGATGAAGATAGCCGACGTTACCCCTATCCACAAGAAGGGGCCGAAAAATCTCCCGGGAAACTACAGGCTCATCAGCCTCACATCAGTCGTGGGCAAAATGTTGGAGTCCATTATTGCAGACCAAATCGTCAACCATCTGGAGACGAACAATCTCCTAGGCAACAGCCAGCAAGGTTTTCGATGTAAGAGATCATGCCTGACCAACCTGTTGGAATTCTTCCACCACATGATCTCCATCTACGACGACTCGAGGGCTATCGACATCCTGTACCTTGACTTCAAGAAGGCATTCGATAAGGTCCCTCACAAGAGACTCCTCACCAAGCTGAGAGCTCTTGGAATTGTGGGAAGAATCTGGGAATAGATAGAGCACTGGCTCTCAGATAGAAGGCAGAGAGTGCTGATCATCGGTGAAAGCTCACCGTGGGCCCCGGTTAGCAGCGGGGTCTCCCAAGGATCAGTCCTAGGCCCACTCTTGTTCCTCATTTACATAAATGACCTAGACGCAGGCCTCGTCAGCAAAATATCAAAATTTGCTGACGACACCAAACTAGGAGCAAACGCCGCAAACCCCACAGCTGTCAAGTACCTGCAGCAGGATCTTGACAGAATCGGGGAATGGTCCGAGGCATGGCAAATGCCTTTCATCTCGGACAAGTGCACAGTTATGCACATCGGCAGAACAAACGGATCGGCGAACTACTCCCTACTCGGCAGCCAGATCCCGACCACCAACCTAGAAAAAGATCTAGGAGTGTACATTAGCGCTGACCTGAAATTCTCCAGGCAGTGTGCTAAAGTCGAGAAAAGAGCTAACAAAGTCCTCGGGTACATCGGAAGGCAATTCAGGTACAGGGACAAGGAAATAATCCTAACCCTGTACAATACCCTAGTTAGACCACTATTAGAGTATGCTCTCCAATTCTGGTCCCCCACCCTGATCCAAGACATCAAGAGACTGGAAAAGGTACAGGCTAAGGCAACAAAGATGATCTCATCTGTCAGACACATGTGGTATCAGAGAAGATTAAGGGAACTGGATCTCTTCTCCCTCGAAAAGCGTAGGCTTCGAGGACAGCTAATTGAAACCTTTAAAATCCTGAAAGGTTTCAATAACTGTGAGTACAGAAACCTCTTCACGCTAAATGACCACCCGACCCTGCGGTGACCTGATGACCTACAAAATCATCAATGTCTGGAATAGACTTCCGCCGGCAGTGACTGCGAGCAAATCAGTGGAGGCTTTCAAGCGTAGGCTAGACAGGATCCTCCCTGAACTCGACTATCAGTGATAAGTAGCAAAGGCATTTAGGACAGACTGGAGAGTCAAAGGGGCGGGGGGGGGGGCTGCTGGCGGGATCTGCACTAATAGCAGCCCCCAACGCCCCACTGGCATCTCAAACCCGGCTGCGTAGATGGTAAAGCCCCGGCAGCAATGACTGAGGGAAAAGAAACCCCCGTGCAGCGCACGGGGGTCAAACGGGGAACCCCCTGTGCTACCCCAAAAAGTCAGCATCCAAAGCTACCACACCAGCCCCACACAACTCATCGGATAGAATGGGTTAAGCAATATGCCGACCCGAGAGTAGCTGGCCACCTGCCCGTGGTGAGAGAGGCTAAGCTGTATCGCCCCACGATACAGTCAACCAAGCGCCAGCGCAGTGCGACAGCAGAGAGCCCTGCCCTAACATACCGGTCTCTGGTTGGGTAGGGACAACCTATATAAAGGCCTCCCGCTACACTGCTCCCAACCCGTTCAACATCAGGGTGGGGGGGAGAGATGAGGTCCCACGATGGTTACAGAACCAAGGGGATGCTCTGCAGCACACAAAAGCCTTTTTTGGGGCCTGTGTTACTGGATAGAGTTACACATGGGAGTCTCCCTTGGAAGGACTCCAGGAGGTTCACTTCAATGCAAATTGATGGATGGGCAGAGATTGCCTCTTTGGATCTCTAGTTCCTTGTAACTCCTTGTAACTCTTTGCTTTCAGCCACAACAGCTTGCGACAAAGTGCCTCACAAATGCTTGGTTAGTAAATTGTACAGCATCGGTATTCGAAGTGAACTCAATAACTGGATAAAATGCTGGCTCACGGACAGACGGCAGCGAGTCGCACTTAATAGAGCTTTCTCCAATTCGGTTAAAGTGACGAGCGACGTGCCTCAAGGATCTGTGTTAGGTCCAGATCTCTTTATAATATTCATAAACGATCTTGACAGCAACGTACTCTTGTACATCAGTAAGTTTGCAGACAATACCGAGCTAGGAGAAAAAGTGCAAACCAAACTCGTGTGAGCAGATCCAATTAGATTTGAGCAAAATTGTTGAATGGTCAAAAAAGTGGCAAATGAAATTCAATGTCGACAAGTGAAAAGTTATGCACATTGGTCACCATAACCCTAAACACGAATATTCAATGTCCGGAAAGAAACTGACTCCTGTCACCGAAGAGAGAGATCTAGGTGTCAGCATCAATAACGACTTGAAAAGCAGCAAGCAATGTAACGATACAGCCAAAAAAGGCAATTAAATGTTAGGCATGATATCCTGCACAATCTCGTACAAGAGCAGAAATAGTATTTGCATGTTATTCACTGCATTTGTTAGACCGCACCTTGAGTATTCCGTCCAATTTTGGTGTCCATACCTCAGAAAATACATTGTTAAATTAGAGAAAATACGACGTAGAGCTTCTAAATTAATCCCTTCGCTGCGCAATAAATCGTACGAAGAGAGACTGCACAAACTCAACCTAATTTCGCTAGAGAAACGTAGAGTCAGAGGTGACATGATCAAAGCGTGGAAGATTATGAAGGGTAAGGAAAACGTTGAGCGAGCAAGCATTTTCACTTTGGATGCGAAAGGAGTGACCAGGAATAATGGATACAAAATTGCTAGCAAGCGTTTCACACTCGATATCACGCACAATTTCTTCACGTATAGGGTTGTCGAAGAATGGAACAGACTTCCCGCGGAAGTTGTGAAAAGCGATACAATCGAAACGTTTAAGTCACGACTCGACAAATTCTAACAAAATCGTCGCTAAATAGCTCCCATCTATAGCACTTTCACCAGTATATTCGTGAAAAATGGGGTTCGGCATTGACACCCATACGGTTAAATAAGTGCCAGGCATTAGCACTAGCACGGTAAATAAGGGGCCAGGCATTGGTACCTGCTCGTTGGTAAACGGTGTTCAGCAATTACACCGGTCAGCATTGGTTTAACGAGGAGTGAACCTTTGACAATCTAAGATCAACACCGTGGGTCGGTGGCTTTCTCTTCAGGTGCTGATTTGAGTTGTTTCAAGTAGCATCATTAAAGTCTATTTCCTTCAACAAACTTTCCATTTCTTAATCAAATAAAACTGAAAATACTCTGACACAAGATGCGATCTTAGACGTTCTACTTCAGAACTAAACTTTTTGCTATAAAAAGGCAACCCAGTTTGGGCCAAGAGTTCTGCTTTTGTCTTCTTACACTTATAAATAACGTCCTATAGCTCAATACACTCTTCAGTGCACCCAACACTTCACACCTTTTTTCAACTCGCTACTTCACCTCACTTTCCACTATTTCAGTCTTCTTTAGCACAAACTGGCTAAGTTGTGTGAGTGTGAGCGTATGAGAGTGTGAGGTGCGCCTTGCCGTCGGCCACCCCACTTTTTAGGGGATGCGACCTAGTGTCTGTATCTGTATGTCTTCTTCACATGAGGACCCAGGTACTTGAAACACTGAACTTCCTCCAATAACTCGGTGAACACTAATTCTGCTCGCATCGACATTCCTCGAACGTCTCATTCCTGTACTTTTATCCACATTTACTCACAGCATCCACCTCTCACACACCCGACCAAACTCAGACACTAGCCTACACAACTTCTTCAAATCAGCCACCAGTGCCGTATCATCCGCTATCAGCAATTCATGCATTAGCAAAACCAATCACTCTAAAATTGTAAACTGTGTACAATAAACAGGTCCTATTTTTTTAGTGCACAATTTATGTTATTGTACCTCACCTATTCCATGGCCCATGGTGCAATGGTGGAGAGAGCACTGATGGATTTTGTGCTGATATCGAGGAGAGTGGTGAAGAGGCTGTTGGATGTGCGGGTGTTGAGAGGGGAGGGTGGAGGAGTGTCTGACCATCTGCTGGTGGAAGGCAGATTAAGAGTGGAGCAGAAGTGGAAAGGCAACAAACGAGTGGGAGGAGGAAAAGAGGTAGTGAAAGTGAGTGGACTGAATGTGAAAAGTAGAGCTGAAGAGTTCCAGCAGGCGTTGAAGGAAGAATATGACAACGTGAGAGGACAGGATCTGAGAGATGTGGAGGAAGAATGGGAGACGTTAAGGGATGCGTTGCTGAGATGTGCGAAGGTGTGTGGTGTGCGCCGTGTGGGCGGGTGCAGGAGGAAAGGCTGCGAGTGGTGGAACGAGGAGGTCAAACTGGCGGTGGCACGGAAAAGATGT
>SDVV010016203.1:0-14313 GCA_016164225.1 Gammarus roeselii
ATGTTTTGCGTGTGTATATAATGACCAAGCGGCCATGTTATGGTGAGACTGTTAACTATTAGCACCGCACACCATACTTTTTATGACTTGAAATATGCTAAGGGATTTTAATGAATGCACACGCTAGGTTCGGAAATGGTGGTCGAAATGAAATCCAAGTTATCTTAGTCATGGCATGAATAACTGCATATTATTTACGGGCACATATGCGCGGCTTATAATTGGAGAACCGTATGCCAGTGCTTCAAGAACATTGAATCACCTCCAGCTCATGATAGCTTCCTTCACAGCATCCAGGTACACTAGGCCGTGGTTTGTACTAGTGACCATGAACTGTTTTATAGGCTGCAATTCTATGGACCTTAGGGCTACAGCCCTTCAATCCCACAGAGCACCATCATCATGCAGGGACGAGAGTATCATGTAGCAGACTCCTTCCATCGCGCCGCACGATGCACGCATCAAAGGTATAATCTCCACGACGAGGTACGTGAACCAAACGAACTCGTTTGTCTGGAACACTCGTCCATGGCCCAGGAACACGTTTATGTGCCTGAGCTCGCCTGACATCTTGTAGCGTGCCTGCCATCATCTGTGTAAGAGGCTGCACCCGAGCGCAGTCTCTACCTCCATGACGCACACGTTTTGGAGTAGACAACGCTAAAGTCCTTGACATAAGGAGGCCATTTAAGACAACTGCATTGACTACTCCGTCTTTTTGTACAATGGAGCATGTAGCACCGTGGAGCACGCAGGCACCGTGGAGCACGCTAGCACCGTGGAGCACGCTAGCACCGTGGGGCACGCAGGCACCGTGGAGCACGCTAGCACCGTGGAGCACGCTAGCACCGTGGAGCACGCTAGCACCGTGGAGCACGCAGGCACCGTGGAGCACGCTAGCACCGTGGGGCACGCAGGCACCGTGAAGCACTATAACACAGTGAAGCACGCAAGCACCGTGGAGCACGCTAGAACCGTGGAGCACGCTAGCACCGTGGAACACGCTAGCACCGTGGAGCATGCTAGCACCATGGAGCATGCTAGCACCGTGGAGCATGCTAGCACCGTGGAGCATGCTAGCACCGTAGAGAATGCTAGCACCGAGGAGCAGGCTAGCACCGTGGAGCACGGCAGCACCGTGGAACACGCACGCACCGTAAAACACGCACGCACCGTGGAGCATGTTAGCACCGTGGAGCATGTTAGCACCGTGGAGCATGCTAGCACTGTGGAGCATGCCAGCACCGTGGAACATGCTAGCACCGTGGAGCATGCTAGCACCGTGGAGCATGCTAGCACCGTGGAGCATGCTAGCACCGTGGAGCATGCTAGCACCGTGGAACACACTAGCACCTTGGAGCATGCTAGCACCGTGGAACATGCTAGCACCGTGGAACATGCTAGCACCGTGGAACATGCTAGCACCGTGGAACATGCTAGCACCTTGGAGCATGCTAGCACCGTGAAGCATGCTAGTCCCGTGAAGGACGCTAGCGCCGTGGAACACGCTTGCATCACGGAGCTCGCTAGCACCGTGGAGCACGCTGGCACCGTGAAGGACGCTAGCGCCGTGGAACACGCTTGCATCACGGAGCCCGCTAGCACCGTGGAGCACGCTGGCACCGTTGAGAAGCTAGCACCATGAGGCACTCTAATACCGGGGGGAACTCACGGTGGCACGTTAGCACCGTGGAGCACGTTAGCACCGTGGAGCACGCTAGCACCGTGGAGTACGTCAGCACCGTGGAGCACGTTAGCAGCGGGGGGTACGCGAGCACCGTGGGGCATGCTACGTGTAGCACGTTAGCGCCGTAGAGCACGCTTGCACCATGGGGTGTTAAGACCGTGGGGCGCGCTAGCACGGTGGGGCACGCTAGCACGGTGGGGCACGCTAGCACGGTGGGGCACGCTAGCACGTTGGGGCACGCTACCACGGTGGGGCACGCTAGCACGGTGGGACACGCTAGCACGGCGGGGCACGCTAGCACGGTGGGGCACGCTAGCACGGTGGGGCACGCTAGCACGGTGGGGCACGCTAGCACGGTGGGGCACGCTAGTACGGTGGGGCACGCTAGCACGGTGGGGCACGCTAGCACGGTGGGGCACGCTAGCACGGTGGGGCACGCTAGCACTGTGGGGCACGCTAGCACGGTGGGGCACGCTTGCATCGTGGGGAACTCTTGCACCGTGGGGCTCGCTAACACAGTGGGACCCACTGGCATCATGTGGCACGCTAGTGCAGGGGGGTCCGCGAACACCATGGAGGCACGCTTGCATCATGGAGCCCGCATGTGGGAAATGTGCAGTAGTAAAAAAATAAAATTCGCTACAGATTGAAACTAACAAGTAATTTTCAATCCCGCTCTCTATTCACATTAGGATTAAATTGCATTTACAAAATGCACTGAAAGCTTAGTCCATTTATAATACTGTATTTGAAATCTATATTGGAAAAAAAAATCCCCGATGCAAACGTGTATTTTGTTTTCGTTATGGATTAATCATAAAGGAAGTTTTATCTCGGCCCTGTACCGGTATAGACGTTCTATCTTGATAATAAGGCAGATCAGAGGTCGTGTTTTCGTCATTGAAAGAGGCGGTTTATTGATGTTAAGAGGCACAGCATCGCCGCCAGGCATTCATGTGCCTGGCAGAACTGCTACTCAGATACCATCCCCAACACCACTCACATGAGTCAAAGGAGTCTCATGTACGCATGCATTATGATACCAAAACAGACATGAAAATGATGCAACACTGCGGATATGACAAAACGAATTTCAATATTTCAGAGTCACAATTGAGCACGATCACGAGCATTTCAAACTACTTAGCTTGGGTTAGGGTCAGTGCCACTAAATAATTGCCATGCATGGGACACTCAATAGCAACACTAGGAACACTTTGTTCAAGTGTGAAACTGCTCTTGTCTTTCACATATAATAACTGGTTCTGCACAGTTCTACCGTACCGGATAGTCAATTGCCGAATTTCTATTCAATCTCAATGGACTTAGAGTGATCGTGCACACAGTGTGAAGTGGAGGGTTCCGGTTCACTTTGATACCGTACGACAGGATCCTCAACCTCCACAGATAAATCTATGTATGCGCTCAACCCCTACAAACAACAGATCGGTGCTGCAGCCTGTGGAATGAACGGGCTTCTGGCCATCTTCTTACTTCCTCCACACTGTTGCCATTCCAAAGAAAGAAACGGGCTTCTGGCCATCTTCTTACTTCCTCCACACTGTTGCCATTCCAAAGAAAGAAACGGGCTTCTGGCCATCTTCTTACTTCTTCCACACTGTTGCCATTCCAAAGAAAGAAACGGGCTTCTGGCCATCTTCTTACTTCCTCCACACTGTTGCCATTCCAAAGAAAGAAACGGGCTTCTGGCCATCTTCTTACTTCCTCCACACTGTTGCCATTCCAAAGAAAGAAACGGGCTTCTGGCCATCTTCTTACTTCCTCCACACTGTTGCCATTCCAAAGAAAGTCCATCGTGAACTTTTGTAACTTTCTTGGAGATTCAAAAGACTTTTATAGGCGCTGGAAGTCTTAAGCCCTACTTTCAGAACATTTGCTCCTTGGGCCCTTCATGACCTTTTTTTACCTCGAACGTGCAAACGCATTCACTGATTTAAATGGGGCAAGGTTAACACACATTTCATATCTAAATATCCTTATCCAAATCTAAAAACATTGAAGTATTTTCGACACTATTTCCGATTGCTTGGAATAAATTTCCTTAGCAATTTTCCCATTCGATCAGGAGTTGCAATCCTTCGTTCAGTACGTTTAGAGTCCTTTACCACCATTAATGTGGCATACACGACGAAGTTCTTTACCACTATACATGTTGCATAACAAGCCGAAGTTATAGTCATTTACCTCTATACGTGTTGCAAAACACGACGAAGTTATAGTCATTTACCTCTATGCGTGTTGCATAAAACGACGAAGTTATAGTCATTTACCTCAATGCGTGTTGCATAACACGACGAAGTTATAGTCATTTACCACTATGCGTGTTGCATAACACGACGAAGTTATAGTCATTTACTTCTATGCGTGTTGCATAACACGACGAAGTTATAGTCATTTACCTCTATGCGTGTTGCATAACACGACGAAGTTATATTCCTTTACCTCTATGCGTGTTGCAAAACAAGACGAAGTTATAGTCATTTATCTCTACGCGTGTTGCATAACACGACGAAGTTATAGTCATTTACCTCTATGCGTGTTGCATAACACGACGAAGTTATAGTCATTTACCTCTATGCGTGTTGCAAAACAAGACGAAGTTCAATTTCCTAAGAGTTTACTTTACTGAAATAGGAAGATGAAATGTATGTTTTACCCGGGGGTTATTCGACCGAGGGAGTCCACATGCGGAGATGACGTAGGGCGTTGGTCACAGCAGGTGAGGACGCACGCCCACACATTGTGCAGCCACTCAGCTGGCACAACCACGTCCATCTCTCGAAGACTCGCTCGCCTGGTTCCCTCAATTACTGGAGTTCATTCTATGGTCTTTAATTTTAAAATATCCACAGGCCAGCATGTCAGGCGTTAGGCCGTGGCCTTTCCAGGATCAGTCAGAAATGCAGCATTCCCTTCTTAGTCTGCCTGTACGGGCAGGGCGTGTGCCCCCTGCGTGCTGCATGGGGGGAGGGCGGGAGTGAGGGCTTTCCGACCTTATTGCAGCAGCAGCATGCCTTCTATGGGACGCCACGCATGCAGGAACACAATGTTGGATTTAGTTTGTGCACTTCCCAGTATACTCGTCTACAAAACGTCCGAACGCACCAGTCGTCGAAGGACTTTAATGATCCGTGAGAACATAAAGATTGCTGTCATAGGACTAGGCTACTGTCGCGTGGGGTTATTTAATTGCTTTATTTATCATAGCATTGGTCCTAACAGAATTTCAAAGAATGAACTCAACAGAGGTAAGTTATTTTAATGACTACAAAGCGACAGTGAATTATTTGTAGAGGTTCCAAAACGGAAGATTTTCACGGACACTAGTGGGGCCTCACAGTTCTTGTGGTCCTCATTAGGCTCGGCAAGGCTCAACAGGTCGATGAGCCTCGTCCTGTGCCGGTGGAGGCACTAAGACGCCAAGCGGTCAAGGGGTCACAACAGTAATAGCGTTATCTTCTCTCAATTTTAGGCAAAAATAAGCACCACCAGAGCCTTGACCCCAATCATGATGGGGGGAGAGGGAGAGTCGGACAATCGGCCATATCGCACGCCGCCGCTCAATTACTATTGCTGTTATTTTGCATGTTCTTGTAGAAATGCCAAATGAACTTACATGTATAGAAATGAAGAGCTGGGCTCCTGTTGTTGTTGTTGGCGGTGTTGTTATAGTTGAAAGTAGAAGGGGTGCCAGTTGAGCAATGCTGCTGTAGAAATGGCGCATTTAATTGAGAACGAGGAGTTTTTACGAGCATTTCCCGTGGGTGAGTGCATAAGTAATGAAGCTTGTTTGGAGAGGCATCCTGGCCGGGCTTCCTTCAGACACGAGGCTCTGAGATGTGCTGCCTCAGGTCAATCGGAATTAGGCGTTGGGTTGCCATAAGATACTTGGAAGTACGAGCCCCTAGGATTGTTTTACTCTTTAAAATTAGGCCGGAAAAAGCACTCGTTGGTAGAAGCCAGCGCGTTCTTGTGTGATGACATCACAGTTCCCATGGCAGCTCTCGATCACGGGAGGGCGAATTTGGTGGCCAGTAGGTTGGTTGAGACTGGTTGGTTGGTTAGAGACTGTACGGACTGCGCAATTGGGGAGGAACAGTGTGGCTTTAGGAGTGGTAGAGGGTGTACCGATCAGATTTTTGCAATGAGACATGTCTGTGAGAAGTACCTTGCTAAGGAAAGGATGTGTTCTGGGCCTTCGTGGATCTGGAGAAGGCATACGGCAGAATTGATAGGAAAGCGCTGTGGAGGGTGTTGCGTTTGTATGGAGTGGGCGGACATCTGTTGAAAGCGGTGCAGAGTTCCTATGTTGGCAACCGAGCATGAGTCAGAGTGGGAAGCGAGATGAGCGCTTGGTTTACTGTAAAAGTGGGACTGAGACAAGGCTGCGTTATGTCTCTCTGTCTTTTCAACCTCTATATGGATGGAGTGGTCAGGGAGGTGAACGCGAGTGTGCTGGGTCGTGGCTTGGAACTGTTGGAAGCGAATGTGCGGAGTTGGCAGTTGAGCCAGTTGCTATTTGCGGATAATACGGCCCTGGTTGCGGATTCAGATGAGAAGCTATGTAGGCCAGTGTCTGAGTTTGCATGAGTGTGTGAGAGGAGGAAGCATCTAATGAACGTGGGTGAAAGTAAAGTAATGAGATGCTGGAGGACTGTCGATGCGAGCAGAATTAGTGTCCTCCTAAATGAAGAGTTGTCTGAAGAAGTTCAGTGTTTTAAGTATCTGGGCTCCCATGTGGAGAAGACTGATATAGTGGAAACTGAGGTGAAAGCGCGAGTGAAGGAGGGGTGTTAAGTGTTGGATGCACTGAAGAGTGTAATGAGCTGCAGGACGTTGGGGATAGAAGCAAAGAGAGGGCTGTATGAGGGTGTTGTTGTCCCAACTGTGCTCTACAGAGACAAGACTTGGGGGGTAGGAGGGTCATTCTGGGGAAAGCGTATGGAGACTACAGTCTCTCGTCGCCTGACCCCGTGATCTATCTGGTATTGGAGGATCGCTCTCTCCGTCTTCTCCTCTGGACAATCTCTATGTCCGGTAGGGTGTTCGTACACTTTGCAGTAAAAACAGTGCTGTTCTTCGGACTGGCATGACTGGGGATCTTCGCGTGTGTCATGGCCGTCTTGGGAGTAGTATGAGCATCTTTGCTTACCATTACTGTTTCCTCTCTTGTGTCCGTATTTCTGGCATTTAAAACATCGCATCGGACGTTTCTCATATGGTGGAACATTAGTTTTTGTGGCGCAGAAGGGAATGTCTAGATATTTTGACGGAGTAGGGCAGTTGAATTTTAGTATTAGGGCTGCGCTCGTCTCTCTTATTGGTTTGATTTTTAGTGCGATTTTTGCTTCGACAACGCCGTCTTCGTATTGAGCGAGTCCAGTGATGTACTCCTCGATTTCTTCCTTGCCAGGGGCCAGGGAGCTCACTCTTGAAGGCTTCTTGACCGGGTTAACCGATTTTAAACTACGATAAATGTAAAGTATCACAAGCAATGCAAGCAAACGTGCGGTTTGAGGTCCCAGCACAAACTAGGGACCAACCTATGATATCTAGAGGGTTCTCGGTTAATAATCAGTATGTGAACAAACACGAATTCCCAGCGTACAGAGTATCTATAATTTAGATGCCGAGTGCAGTGGGAGGTTGCGACATCTGCGAACTTGCAAATGAGCACATGACGAGGGAGAGAGGGCAGTCTTCAGCAACCTTTACATGTGACTTACGGGGATAAACATTTCAATGGGGTATTAGGCCAAAGGTTCTAATACCGGAAAGTGTTCAATAACCAGTTTCTTTAATTATTATAGAATGAGATTACATGTCAAGGAAAGTTGTTTGGAATGATGCCAGCGTAACCGTGGTCAATGTCAGCCGTACGTGGTCAATACATGCAAACTAATACCGCTTGATGACGCTGGGAGCGGTGAGGCGGTGACGTCGAGAAAATTCGAATAGAGCAAGTGGTAAAAAACAGAAATGCTTAATAGAGATGGGAAAGAAGATTATTTTTAGCTCAAAATCATGGTGTGGCCAAATTTCACTTCGCACGCTGTGAGTAAAAATAAACTGCAAATATACCCACAAATTTACCAATTTATTTCACACTTGTAATCTGAACGAAAAAAAAACGCGAATGTTAATTTATCGAATGCTCTGTTTTGTAAGCGGTTGCACGCGATCTGCTGTTTCGGCCGTTTTTCCATCGAATAAAAGAGGAAGCAAGACGTGCAGGCTATGAACATGTGTGCTGCACACTCGTGATTGCCGAGAGCTGTGACGTCAAATCGGTGACGTCAGATTTCAAAACTTCTTCCCGAAATCCTAGTGCGCTCACTAAAGGGTGACCCTTTCCATCCTAAACCTTACTGCATCAACTCACCCCAAGCATTGCCCAACAAAACAATTTGCTTGTCCGGCGTTTCCCATTTATTAGGAGTGTTCACTAACCAATTCGTATTCTAACTAAGGATTAGAGCACCTGCAATTGTATGCTTTGAGGAGGAACGGTGGGTGGGCGCCTCGTTATTCACCTTCGTTAAATAGCACTGGCCCCAATTAGCAACAGCGAAGTGATAAACAATAGTACGCAATCGCTTGTAGCTTAAAACACGCAAGAGGGTCATCTGGAATTCAATTATCCACGTGATTTGATCAGCCGGGAGGAAAATCTGGACTGTCATCCCCTATTGGGGATAAAAAAAAATCGTATAAGACGAAATTTCATGAATACTTGGAAACGCTGCTTCAGGTTTTCAAGAAGACTAGTTCATTCTCCGTATCCAAGTTGCAGAGTTAAAAACAGAAGAAGAGACTCGTCAGATACGTTCGAAAACGACAGACTAATCGGTACGGTCATTTCAGAGAATTTGTGCAGGTATTTTATGTATAATTTTGTTTTGGTTCTGGTAAATATTAAAACGTAATTTGGTGATTCAACATGTTTAGTTAATAAATGAATAAAGAATTATTCAAATTATGCGAATCCTATGCAGTGTTCTAAAAGGGCTAAAATTCAGAGTTAGCTAGAAAAAAATACAGGAAGACAGTGACTCAACTAGAATTTTCTGACAAATTCACACTCCGGAAAGTCATAGAAAAACTCGTGATCTGGTCATTCACTATTGATGTTTCAGGGCATTCCAAAACTCTCGCATTCGACCAGTTTCCGCTGTGCGTTCAATGTCCCTGTGACATCTCTTTCCGCCGACGTAGACCTCCACGAGTATCGTGAACAAGGACACCGTCTACAAACATGGACTCGCAACCAATAACTTGCAGGGTACACAAGACACAATGAAATGCAAGAGTATCGTAGGTTTCTCCAAAACAAACCAGCGCCAACTGGGTACAAGTACGGTGTCTTATGCCAGTGAAAAGGTCATCTTCGGGGACACATTTCCTTTGTCTTATTTTGTAGCGTACCCTTAGCCAAACACGCTAATGAATATTTGAAGATAGAGATCGCAGGGAGCATATTTTCAAGTAGAACTTTAATAAGGCACCAACGCATGTGATACGAGGCTTATCAAGGGATGTTAAGAATGGTCATGTCACAGGATTAGTTTTTCGTGAATTCAATAACTAAATTTAAAATAATAAAAAACACGAGTCACTACGCCGTTAAATTCCTTAGTTGAATGCCTTATGGATTGCAATAAAACGCGCCAGTTGCAGTAGTTCACTGCAAGGCTTGTATAAAGAGGGTTGCGTTATCTTATCAGTTAGCAAGGAAAAGTTTGCCCAGTCTAAACTGTCGAAATGCACAGTATGGGCATATGTTTTGATCACAATTATCATGCTTTACATTCCAGGCAATAAACAAATATTTTTTGTACAACGAGCCTAAATTTTAGTTACAAACTGTCAAGGAATGTCTTAAAGCAGCCATGCAACGTGTACTACATTTATAAGCCTAATCATGTGTAAACGAATATTGTTCGCTGATCCCAGGACCAGGGCATTGAATGGTTAGGCCGTTCAGGATATTTTCCCCTGTAGCACATGATAAGAATACTTGATAACGTTCCGCCTGCGTGTCGTAAGTGGAGAATAGGGACGGAGCGAGGGTACTGGTGATCCCCTCGTCAGTTATTTCCTCCTTCCATGACGTCAAGACGCGCAGGGTCTGAACTCAATTGTTAGGGTCGCTAAATGCACGTGGTTGTAGCTTAGATGAAGCTGAGAGGAGAGCGATTGGCGAGATGTTTGTGAGAAGGAAGTTTGATGTGTTGGCGCTGAGTGCAACAAAGTTGGGAAAAAGAGGCAAGCGCGCGTTTGTTGTGGAAAGTGGATGAAATACGGATGGGGAGGAAGGTTGGGCACGAGGAGGTAGGTTGTTGTTATTGAGTGTTCTGTTAGCAAATAGCGTTACGGAGTGGAAGGAAGTATCCTCTAGATCGATATGGGTTAAGGTGTTTTGATATAGCAAGATGGGCGTTTGTGAGTGCTTGCGGACCAGGTAGAGACGAGTAAGGAGGAGAAGGAGCATTTTGGATCAGTCTGAGTGAGTGTAGCGAGAGTTTTGGAGGTCAATACAACGTGGTGGCCATGGGGTAGCTAAATGACAGAGTTGGAGATGAAGTAGAGAATGTGGTAGAGAGGTATGACGTTCAAGGAAGAAATGACACTGGAGATGACGTGACAGGGTTGTGCATGGAATGGAAGTGGCTGGTGGGAAACGGTTTATTCAAGAAGAGAGATGTCTTCTCTTACACATGGGTAAAGATGACCCATAGTGCAGTGGTACATTGAGAGTTGATGGATTTTGTGTCGATTTCGAGGAAAGTGGTGGGGTGGCTGTTGGATGTGAGGGCGTTGAGGGGAGGGTAGACGAATGTTGAATCATCTACTGGTGGAAGGAAGTTTGAGAGTGGAGCAGTGGTGGAAGGGAAATAAAAGAGTGAGAGCAGTGGAAGAAACAGTGAAGGTGAGTTAATTGAATCTGCCGAGCAAAGCTGAGGAGTTCCAGCAGGTGTAGAAAGAGAAGGATGACATTGTGAGAGGGCCAGGCCATGCTATGTTGAAGAAGAATGGGAGATGTTCTGGAAATAAGTAGAGCGTAGAGAGCGTCAGGGAGGCTGGCATTGTTGCTGTGGTGGTGGAGGTGGTGCCCGGAGGCGTGGGAAAAGATTTATTGTGGGCTTCACAAAGGAAGAGGTGCAGGAGGCAGAAGTGGTGACGTCGTTGCGACTCAGTGACTAAAGACGAGTGGAGCAACGGTAGTCGAATGATTGACAAGGCTACTAAATCTGTGTTTTGTATCGGGCATGGTTCCGCTTGAGGTATCAGTTTGATGTTTGCGGTGGGTAAGCTGTACAAGAGAGGGTTAATTGAAAGAATTCGAAACAGTACGGATGGTGCGATTTGGGAGGAACAGTGCCGCTTTAAAAGTGGTAGAAGATGTACAGAGCAGATTTTGCAGCGAGATAAATTTGCGAGAAGTACCTTGCTAAGGAAACGGATGTGTTTGGGGCCTTCCTGGATCGGATTTTTTTTTTATGATACGACAGGGAGGCGTGGTGGAGGGTGTTACGTTGTTTGGAGTAGGCGGATTCTTTTTGAAAGCGGTCCGGAGTTCTATCGCGACAGTTGACGGAGACAAGGACGCGTTACGTTCAAATATTTCAATCTGTACACGGACGGAGTAATCATGGAGGTGAGGGAGTGGGTTGAGTCAAGGTTTTGAGTTGTTATGAGAAATTGGACGGAGTTGGAAATACAGTCAGTTACAGTTTGCGATGATACGGCATTGGTGGCAGATTCGTAGAAAGAGTCGAGTAGGCTAGTGTCGAAGTTTGGTAGAGTGCAAGAGAAAAGAAAACAGCGAGCAATCAGTGTCCACCTAAGTGGAAAGGTATTGGAGGAAGTTTAGTGTTTCAAGTACCTGAGCTCTCCTGTTAAGAGTACTGGGTTAGTGGAAACTACGCTAAAATCTAGAATGAAGGAAGTGTGTGAAGTTTTGTGTGTACGTTTGGTATGGAAGCAAAGAGGAGGTTGTATGAGGCGCAGCTGTTCCATCTCTGCTATACGGGACCGAGAAGTGGGAAGCGAGAGCAGTTGAGGGAAGAATGTTGAACGCTATGTAGATTAAAAGTTTGAAAGGATCAATAATGACATTGTTTGAATTAGGGAGGGGATGGTGAGGAAGTTGGAGGACAGAGTTGATTCACGTGTTCTGAGGTAACTCTTGAGAAGGGATGATTGAAGAATTGTTAGGTTGGTGATGGATGCAGATGTGAGTGGGTGCAGGTCTGTCGGAAGACCGAATTTCGGGGACAGATGGCATGATGTGAGCTTTAAAGGGGAGAGGCATCAGTGTGGAGGATGCGAGCGAGCATGCAACGAATAGGCTTTTGTGGAGAATTATTGAAATAGATCAGATTTGATGTGACCCGACCTTATCGTCTCGTTGAGAAATGGGATGGACGTTGGTGAAGAAGCATCGCCCCCTCCTTTGGTGACAGTGGTAAACTAGCGAAAGCTGTCGGCCCTGCTCCTGACACTGATCTCGGACCTCACACCTGACCAGAAGCGTGTGTTGGGGGGGCATCGCACCCTCCTTTGGTGACAGTGGTAAACTAGTGAAAGCTGTCGGCCCTGCTCCTGACACTGATCTCGGACCTCACACCTGACCAGAAGCGTGTGTTGGGGGGGCATCGCACCCTCCTTTGGTGACAGTGGTAAACTAGTGAAAGCTGTCGGCCCTGCTCCTGACACTGATCTCGGACCTCACACCTGACCAGAAGCGTGTGTTGGGGGGGCATCGCACCCTCCTTTGGTGACAGTGGTAAACTAGTGAAAGCTGTCGGCCCTGCTCCTGACACTGATCTCGGACCTCACACCTGACCAGAAGCGTGTGTTGGGGGGGCATCGCACCCTCCTTTGGTGACAGTGGTAAACTAGTGAAAGCTGTCGGCCCTGCTCCTGACACTGATCTCGGACCTCACACCTGACCAGAAGCGTGTGTTGGGGGGGCATCGCACCCTCCTTTGGTGACAGTGGTAAACTAGTGAAAGCTGTCGGCCCTGCTCCTCCCACCTGACCAAGAGCGTGTGTTGGGGGGTTCTGACGGGACCCTTTGGAGCTGATACACATAGTTTTAATATGTGTTCGAGTGCATGTAAAGGGTGGTAGGTGAGGCTTGCCGTCGGCCACCCCCTTCTGTAGGATTCAACCTTGCGTCTTCATCTGGATAATGAATGCTACTCATATCTTGGTCAGTAGAAAGAAATCCTCTTGGCATTCAATATATGCCAGAATCTTGCTAAGAAATCCCCTTTGGCATTCAATATATGCCAGATAATTGTTTGCTAATACCTGAAACTTTATTCTAACTCGATTCTTTCATCAGCAAGAATAAAACACAAATCTGGAGATATAAATCATTTGACAAGTAGAATGAATAGTTGAAACAGTCAGGTTTGTTTTTACATCAAAGAATAATCCCCAACGTAACGTGATACATTCATATGAACTACCAAATGCTATGAGTGAACACATGCAGCCATGTAGAGGCATCGGAACACTCAGGAAGAGCACACCCCTCCAGAGTTTAACCGGACGGTATTCATTAACCTTTGCAAGCTTATTTGCTCGGCCGCTTCGCCCTCAGATCCCGACCGAGGCATCGGACCAAGAAGCTGATTCCCCCTCAATTGGGATCATCTCAAGTTCCTGGTTCAAGCTTGTAGGTCATGGAAGAGAAGGATAGCGTCGGGAAACAATTAGAAGTGCCAAGTGCCTCATCTGCTGCGGACTCATAAGGAAGTGCTTGACGGCAACCTTCCGGGCCGTAGCAAGGCACGGGTTGGGCACGGTCTAGGAATATGAAGCAGCACGGTCACGGGGCATTACTCGACAGCCTTGACTGGCCACGTCAAAACTTGGTAACGGGGCATAAAGCGAGGACGGTCACGGGGCATGAGCCGTAACGAGGCATGAAACGAGCACGGTCACGGGGCATGCAGCAAGCACGGTCACGGGGCATGAGCCGTAACGGGGCATGAAACGAGCACGGTCACGGGGCATGAAGCGAGCGCGGTCACGGGACATGAAGAGAGAACGATCACGGGGCATGAAGCGAGCACGGTCAAGGGACATGAAGAGAGTACGGTCACGGGGCAGGAGCCAGATAGTCAATAGTGACAGTTGAAGGTCTTTAATTGCCAGCCCCACATAGCCACACCAGAGCACTGAGCTGGGCAGGAGCCCGGCACTGCATCGCACCCGAGTCGTGCAGACACGGCGCGACCTCGCCTTGGAGCGCTTGCTGCTCGCTGTGCCGTGCATCGAGCACCAACGCTAGCGGGTTTCCTTAAATGTCGGGCACGACCGTTGGATTAGTGTTAACGACACCATGGCGTGGGTCGTGTTCTTCTTTGTAGAGCTGAAGTAAGATTAAGTGAGTCGTGTCGTGGGATGATGTATTGGAGTGAGGTGTTAGAGTGAGGTGTTAGAGTGAGGTGTTGGAGTGAGGTGTTGGAGTGAGGTGTTGGAGTGAGGTGTTGGAGTGAGGTGTTGGAGTGAGGTGTTGGAGTGAGGTGGTGGAGTGAGGTGTTGGAGTGAGGTGTTGGAGTGAGGTGTTGGAGTGAGGTGTTGGAGTG
>SDVV010016205.1:0-14312 GCA_016164225.1 Gammarus roeselii
TTCAATGCCTGCTGGAACTCCTCGGCTCTACTTTTCACATTCAGTCCACTCACTTTCACTACCTCTTTTCCTCCTCCCACTCATTTGTTGCCTTTCCACTTCTGCTCCACTCTTAATCTGCCTTCCACCAGCAGATGGCCCCCCGGACTGCGATTGGTTGCGGTGTGGGGGCTGCACTGTTAATAGTTTTGGCCGGTCACATCCCGCTGCAGCGGGTCCCTTTGTGATCTTCCGGTGACGCATGTGGCTTTACTGGATGGTCACACGTTGATGTCTGGTGGTTGGGGATACAGGGGTGCACAACCTACCCAACACTCCACTTTGGCGCACGACTTTCAACTTGAGACGGTGACCTCTCCGTGGGCAAAAAGGGGTAGGACAATCCTATCATGAACTTGATTACGAGCCCAAGCTTAAGAGTCAGCCTAGGTAGCTATTTATTGCGCTGAGCACTACTAAGGATTGCTGACTTGTGGGCGTATCGCCGACCTGCTTATGACTTTATTACTTTGGTGAGCCCTCCCCCCCCCTTAGGTAACTGTTAGGTTCACGGGCCGCACGGAGTCACGGCCCAACCGGGGGGTGAACACCCTTATTTCCCTTTAGACTCCCCTTTTCTTCACCCTTCACTATCTCTCCTTTTCTCACCCATCCTGATTTGCTTGTCTTTTTATTTACCTAATTTGCATCTTATGTTGAGTTCAAATTTCCTTAAACTTGTCTCAGACTCCTCCTTAACAACTCTCCTAATAGTCGCTGCACATAAACACCCACACACATACACACGCACGCACACACAAACACACACTCAAACATTCACATACCGGTTCTAACTATTTTCTTTTCGGGTGGCAAATAACAGCCAAGTTACGCTCTTTCTTTCGTGCAACCTTTTTCTACAACTACTCCTTCTTCTTTCCATTCATGCTGTTCTCATGCGTGAAATTCCCTACACCTAGTGTAGATATCATGCATGGGATCCCCGTTTTCTGTATCCTCTTCATCTTCCCCCTCAGCAGGTGTTGGAGCGCGTAGCCCGCACCTTAAGGACTACTGCGTATCCTTGGGGCTTTGAAGCAGGGTAGGTAGTGTGTTATTCCTCCTTACTGCCATCAGGGGAGTGCCATAACCATATGGCCTCAGCACCTTAGGGTTTCCTGTACCTCCTGTGGCACCAGTACATACCATAAACGTTCGCCGCGTAAAGGACTTTGACTTAGCGCAGAAGTAAAACTTAACTCAAACATTGAAAAAGAAGAAAAATAAAGACTAACTTGATGCAGCACTGTTCGCTGGTTTGACATTCGGCGCCAGAAAGACGATGATTCCAGCGCGCTAGAAAGCCTTATCACTCTAATCTACTTTGCCTGGAAGGGGTATCCCGCTCAGTTAGAACTACTTTGCGAAGTAAAACTTCACTATGAAACTAGAACCTAGTGTCACCCAGAACCAAGACCTTCTCCTCCCTAGGTTGCGCGGTGGAGAGAAACAAGAACAGCGGCCCCCTCTTCACCTGTATCTTGTCAATCGAACCCAGATAACAGAACACAAAACAAACTGGAAACGAAGTGATCGATAGTCCCGAACAAAAGCTTGAGAGAAGTCGCCGTAACTGCCCACGATTTCAGGAACGGTGCGCTGGAAATCAGAAAATACTTCACGATCTCTTCCAGAAGAATCACTTCGTTGAATTTTTTACCATCAAGACGATATCGGCAGAGAGCTTTGCCAAAACAATCATGATTCAAGCCATCGCGAACTTCTTGCGGTCACGTGACGGTCTTGCAACTCTGGAGCGCCAAATAACACAGCGGTCGACGGTCGACGGCACTTATTCAATCGGTAACATCCCTGAAGTTCGGTGCCGACATGGACACTGGAATGACGTTGTTCACAGCAATAATACGATCACGCATGGACTACCGAGCCGTTGTCTACGGTTCAGCAGCCAAAACCACTCTCGACTATCGCAAACAATGCTATGCGTATCACAACCGGCGCGTTCCGCTCCACCCCAATCGAATCCTTTAACGTGCTCGCTAACAAACTTCCACTTCCGCTCCGGCGAGACAAACTTTTGTTACAATACTATTTTAAGACTAGAAGTCTTATCAACAACCCAACAATCAGCCACATCACTAACATATCCGATAAGCGCGTTTTTGCGGGTAAAAAGAATATATGCTCACCGTTTTCCCTACGTGTGGACAACCTGCTGACCTCGCTGAACATCAATCGTAAAGCTATTAGGCCTTCATTTTCCTACCGATTCCTTCAGATTAGCACACCAACATGCATGATCAACCCACCATCGGTCAACCTAGACCTGCAAATGTACCCTAAAGCAATTACTCCAACCAACGCGTACCGGCAGGAATTCCTAAGACTACTTGAGGAAGAATATTTAGAGCACGATCACATATACACTGACGGCTCCAAAACCGCGGTCGGAGTGGGAGCCGCCGCTGTGTGCGGGGACACCCCACTCTCGGCAACCCTCCCACAAGAGGCCTCCGTGTTCTTTGCGGAGCTTCACGCACTCAAATTAGCCATCTTTATTGCATAAACACATCACTTCCCCAAACACGTCGTTTTCTCAGACAGTCTGAGTGTCCTCACCCCCCTTAAAACACTGCACTATGAACATCCCGTTCTACGTAAAATGCAGCACTATCTCTGTGATGACCGAGACGGGTCAGGCAGTGGAATTCTGCTGGATCCCCGGGCACGCGGGAATAAGAGGAAACGAACTTGCGGACTCGCTTGCTAAACTGGCATCTACTCATCAAGAACAATTTTTCGCAATATATTACCGGGACTGGTTCCCTATCATAAACTCCCATATAACATCCCGATGGGGTGAAATGTGGCAACAGAGTGGACAAAAAATGCTTTCAGTCAACCCCTCAGTCGTAGAATGGGAAACAAATTTCATCAACAGAAACGGCTAAGTGTTCATTAACTGCTTGTGCACGGCACACACGTGGATAACTCACAACCACCTGATGGATGTCGACACACGACCAAACGCGCCACCTTGCCCCTGTTGCCACCAAGTGACTATCCGCTTGAAACACTTACTGATGGATTGCAACGCACTCGCGGCACCCCGACGAGCGTTCATAAATCTCCCGTGCAACCTACAAAGCCTAATCACGGACCCAACCTACCGTAAAAAGCTTATTGCTTTCGGAAAACACACCGGACTATACGAAGCTGTCTAAATCCCAAACACCTGTTCAAGTGAGGTGGTCTCTCCACCCCATTACGCACAGAGATAACAATACATTTACGAAGATACTCGTTAACTCTTCACTCTCTCGTACGCGCTGGTGCGCGAGCGCGCCACTATTGACTGACTTCATCTTGACAAGATTATCATTTTCGCACGTAGGCCGTGCGAACTTACCTGAATCAATGACGGTCGCGCCCTACAGGGAAGCCTATTATGACTCACGTTGAGGCTCCGGTGGAAATGAGGCTCAAATCAAATCAAATCTGAGATACGTTGTTGTGATGTGCGGCAAATGTGATTAGTGTCCGCCGTATGGACGGGTGTTGGAGGATGTGTTGCAAGTGGTAGCAAGACCGGGCTAAAATGGCGGTTTCGCATAAAAGAAGAGCGTTAGAAAAGCGTTTGCAGGAATAGTCAATGATGACCTATAAGAACTATAGAGTGAAGAGGAAGAGGTGAAGCGTGTGGTTAGGCGAGCAAAAAGGGACGCTGATGCTAGGTGAGGTAGACGATTGTGCAAAAATTTTGAGGAAAACAAGACGATTCTTTTGGAAAGAGGTGAGATGGTGGAGGAATGAGAGAAAGAGAAAGAGGAGATGGTGGAAGATTGCGTTCACCGCCGGTTGCGTTTTGATCTCAGTGTTGTACGAAGAGGGAAGGTGGGCAGAGTATTATGAAGACATGTTGAATGATGAGGATGTCAGAGATGCTGGTATTGTTGTAGTGGCGGTGGTGCACGATTGCCGATTTTGAAAGCATAAAACGGGATGGACGTTGATAGTGGAGAGCCCGGCCATTGTGATGCAACTAGGGTAAACCAGTGCTTGCTTTCGGGCACGGGTGTTGACACTCATCGAGGACTTCACCCCTGACCTAATGTGTGTATTGCGGGATTCTGGTCGGACTTTTCAGCGCCAAAGAGCTAAGTTTTGGTATGTGTAAGAACGCTTGAGAGGAGTTTTAGGTGCGTCTTGCCGACGGCCGCTCGTTCCTATCGGGGGATACGGCCTTGCGTCTGATGCTGCTTAACTTAAACTTCTTTATCACATCAGAGCTGTTGCCGAGGCGCTGTTTCTTGTCAAGAAGCGCTGTAACCTTGTGCTGGACTTCGTATCTGAGGGCCTCTTCTTGAGCTCTTCCACGGTTCACACTGGCGGCACCCACAGTGGCACAGCCACCACAACAACTGTGGCTTTACAGCTCTCCACTGTCCCCGTCCCTGCCTTGGAGACCACTCGCACGGCCAGCGTGTCAGCTATCATTAGCACCTTTGCCGCGCATCAGGCCAGAGCACAGGTAACCCTCGGCTTCGTTTCTTGCTCCTGATTCGTTTTACATTCTGAGGAATATATATTCTCAGAATAAAATCGAACAAGTTCTTGAGTCGATGAGTTTTGTTCTTGCTGACTAGGATCCGATTTTTGGTCATATGCCTTGAATCTGACTTGTAATAGGAAGATGGATGCTGTACATAACTCCTTTTTGAGGCAAATAGGAAAGCGTGCAACTATTATGTGGAGTATTTACCACTCTAAATAGATTAGAAAATTGGTGTGCTTACGTGGGTCATGTTTACCCTTTCAGTCTCGGTTGGAGGCTGTGAAGCTGATGCTGACCGTCCTTACAAAGGACTGTAGAGCGCGCGACGTCAGCGCGGAGAGCTCTGGCTTGCACCGCGGCTCCTTCAAAAAATCGAATCGCACAGACAGAAGGGATTCCCTTAGAGATGTTTTCGACTGTCATCTAATGCAAGGAGACGAGAACAGTAAAGGAGTAAAACCTGAAGAGAAAGAAGAGATGCCGCAGTCAGGCACTGAAGAGAGCTTCAAGGCAGACTGTCATCTAATGCAAGGAGACGAGAACAGTAAAGGAGTAAAACCTGAAGAGAAAGAAGAAATGCCGCAGTCAGGCACTGAAGAGAGCTTCAAGGCAGACTCCAATGAAACTTGTGGTGGTCTCCTGCCCTCGGTATGTCCTTGGCTTGGGTTCAATAGCTATCTATGTTTTCTGACGTATGGTAACCCTTGATAGACGCTCTAATCTATCTGTTCTGATGAGTTAGCCTTCGTTTTATCTTACAGTTTATATCGAGTTGGATAGCATGCTTAATTTTATGGGTTCACACCATTGCTTGTACCGTCTGTGCACCACGCAGCCGCGTATTATTTTCAATTACATGATTTGAATGCCGTATACTTTTCATTATTGGCAGGTGTATCACGAAGTAATGACTGGCTGCTTTGGTCTGGAGAGCTTGTGGACTAAAGTAACCGCCAGAGGTTCTGCCAAAAGTGCTGGCGGGGCCACCGTTCCAACCAGCAGTGTTCCAGCACCCACCAACACCACGACCTTCACCAATATGGCCGCCCGTCACGGCAGCAGCCTCACCAGCTCTTCCTCCGCCGTGGGGGTCATGGCCCACATCAGCGGTCATGTCGCCCCGACTAACAGCAGTTGCAGAGGTAGCGATGGAGGGAGCCGACCCTGGTCCTGGGACTCGTGTCACTACCTGGACGGTATACGGTGCAGCAGGGATGAGACACAGCGTTCCATCAAGCGTTACGTGCACGCCCTTTACAAGCACCTCATCTCTTCACTCCTACAGCAGCAACAGCCCGAGAAAGGTGAGGGGGAGCGGCATGCTGTGAAGCATTGAAGAAGAGTATATCTCGGTACACGGCACTAGGTTCGAAGCCCGTGGTCATTAATAGCGGCGCATGGGAGCGTAAAATATCTGTGTTGTTGTGAGATAGAATATTAATTGAATCCATCTGATAGCTACAGCTTCTTGCCCAAATAGTTCACTCTACTAAAATTGGAAAGGAGCCTCATAGGTTGCTGCATGACTTTGTTAGTCTCTTCACCAATATCTCCATGTTGATGCCTTGCTCTCGTGTCTTTGTGACCGCAACATTATGGATTTTTGTGTCGTTCTAGCACAATTACTTGTTTTTTAACGTCTAACGGTGATTCAAATTTAAAATTCGCTATTTGATATTGTCTGGGAAGTGTATAGCTATAGCTTCTAAACTAGAATGAGACTTTGAGAATAGGAAATGACCCATAGCTCACTTCTAATTATGTTAAGTGAATGTGTATATTTTTACGTTGATCGTTTTTTTTTTTTCATTGATCGTTTGCTTTTCCCTACCTACAGAGCTCGGTGAGCGTCTATCACTAGTGACGGTGTTTGCGCTGAGCGTGCGCTATGAGTGCCCCGATCTGAGCCTGGTGGTGTCGAGCGGTCTACTCGAGGTGCTGGTGCGTCTATGCGCTCCCGCCGACCACCACCCGGCGCTGTGCGGCCCTTTTGATGCCTTCGACAACACGTTTTGCTACCGTGGCATTGGTGGCGGTGGCGGCGGGGGCTTTGATAACTGCGGAAACGCGTCTCGAAACGCCTCGTCCCATCAGCAGCCGCCTTCACCCGTCCACCTGCTGCCAGGGGCGGCTCACACGCTCTTCCAGATCATTACCATACTTGCAGGGTATGTTCAGTTTGTTGTGTCTGTTACGAGTTTTTTGTTGTTTAGCTCTTACTACTCTATCGGTGGAGGAGCCCTGGTCGGAATAACTGTAGTGCCTTGGGGCGCCCGCAGCGCAGTAGCAGCACACAGCGCTTCCAATTTGCTTTCACGCCACTTACTGTAAAGATTGTGGAATTATACCATGTCAGAAAACGCTCAACTAGGCTAAGTGAAAACATGATCGATCATTGGAGTGTTCGGATCGAAAGTCTTGGGCGCACTTTTTTATTTTTTTTCCGATAATCTTCAATGTACGCGCCAAGGACTTTGCATAGGATGTGCTGATGACTCTCGTCACTCTAATACCATTTCAATCGGCCTTTTTTCCCTTTCCAGACACTATGCGGCGGATCTTGACTCTAGCATCTTGACCCGAGTGATCGACTTATTGTTCCAGCAGTTGGAGAGGCTGACCGACCACATCATCGCCTTGAACGAAGCCATCAACAAGATGCACCTTCTTCAGGAAGCCACCTTGTGCCGCAAAGATGGCACCGCCAACACCATCAGTCAGGACATCTCCGACAAAGACGAAGCCAACAATGAGGGCGACGGAGATGAGCAAGCAGTGGAAGAAGAATGCGAGGGTGACAGCGGCTCAAGCTCTGCTAGTGAGAGCAACAATGTGGGGGAGGTGGTCAACGGCAGCCGAAGAAGGAGGCTATTGTTGCAGTTGCCAGGTTTGAAGCTTGACTCAGACTTGGACGAGGGTATAGAGGACGACATGGAGAAAACTCTGCAAGCCAAACAGCTCGAGGTGACGCTAGGAAATCTGATTGTTTTTATTCGAAGACTCTGCATCAACAACAAAGTTTGCAGCGAAGTGGGAAAAGAGCTATGGATTAGACTGTTACTGCGCATCACTGGTGAGAACGTGGAGACTCACCTTCCTCTTGTGTCAAGTTTAAGAACTCGGGTCTTAGCTCTGACGCTGCTCAGTATCACGCTTCCAAATGCTGTCTTGGACGTAGATACCAAACAACAAGTTGTGCGGAAGCTATTTGGTCAGCTTGGGCTGTACATGTGGGTTATACCTGCTGCCCAGGCCCAACTTCAGGCCAGTAAGCTTGTCTTGGAGCTCAACAAGCATATTGAAAGGTTGTCCAGTCCAAACTTGCTGTACCATGAGCCCAGACCAGACTCCCCTGACGATAACTTACCCGTTCAAGAAGTTGGTTTCGACCCCGAGAAGACGATGTGCTGTTCTGTCGAGGGTGGACACACGCTAGTTCACGGTGCTGGGGGTAGAGGATATGGGCTCGGCACCACCCCAATCACGTCAGGCTGCTTCCAGTGGAAATTTTTGATCGTCAAGGAAAGTCGAGGCTATGAGGGAACCTGTGTTGGAGTGTCGAAACACCCTGTGAGGGACTACAGCCACCGGAGCACATCGGACATGTGGCTCTATCGCGCCTACTCTGGAAACTTGTACCACAACGGGGAGTTAGGTCTCACCCTTCCAGGGTTTACTCAAGGGGACTACATAACGGTGGTTCTTGACATGGAGGCTAGAACCCTCAGCTTTGGGAAGAACGGCGTAGAGCCACGACTTGCATTTGAAAATGTGGATGCCACGGAGTTATATCCGTGTGTTATGTTCTACTCAACCAATCCTGGAGAGAAGGTGAAAATGGTGGACATGCAAATGCGCGGATTTCCGAAGGAACTCGATACTGGTGAGCCCTACTGTGCGCCTCAGGCTGCTGTTATGTGCGAGACTCACGTTACTCTCATAAGGCAGCTGCACGAAGCCCCGAAGTGGACCGAACTTATCAACGACAGCATTCTTGAGAGGTTAAACTTAGCAAGAGACCTTCTGCCTCCCCTAAAGGATGTTTCTGCTGGGGTACCCGGAGAAAGTGATGTCGCGGAAGACGGAAAAGATGACTCGGCTCAGTCCACAAGTGTTGAAAACATCATGATCAAACCTCAGGTTATTGGTGCTCAAGAGCCTATCAACGGGTTGACGGTGACCGATGTTGACCGACCGCTGTCGGAAAAATCCGACGAAGAAAGCGATTCATCCGATGTGGAGCGGCTGCAACACCAACAGCTCAACAAAAAAAGAGTAGGAGGAATCACCACAACTCCAACGCCTCCTTTGGATCAAGAAGACTCGTTACCTGGGAACGAGTCCGATAAGTCGAGTTCGTCGTGCAGCACCGAGCCTCGGGAAACACTGCGTGATGATGACAGACCCGTGGGTCAACGGAGGCAACAGAAGAAGCGGCGACGCAAGCGACGTTCCACGGCCTCGTCCACACACTCCGATAAGGTGGGAGAAGAAGGGAAGAGGCCCTTGCATGCTTTTTCTACGGGGTATTGCATCAAATGAACACAAAGCCGGCAAAATTTTGTGTTTAATTTAAATGTCGAGTGATTCACAATATCTTATTGAATTGTGCTCAGCACACACCATCCGGAGAGCTGCCATTGCATGCTTCACTGTGACACATTACGAACATTTAAGAACACTTCTTCACGTTGATGTGTTAAAATTACTGGTGATACATTATAACTTTTGTTAACTCGATTCTCTCGATAAAAAACGATTTTTCTGTAATGTAGTAAGAGCCTTATGGTTTAACATTGCGCTTCTGCTTTCTATTAGAATGAATCTTGATAATATGTGTTGGACGTAGTTTTCGACCGATTTAGACCTCTGTGTTTCTTAACCTTACTCGGGAATTTCGAAACTTTGAAGATTCTCGGCTGTTCCCGAGTTTTTAGGTAAAAAAAATAATCTGGCTGCTCGACGCTAAATGTCTGGTAGATGCAGCGTGGCGTCTTTCCCGCTTGACGGTCTAAATGTCTGCTAGGTACAGAGTGGCGTCTCCCGCGCTCAGGTGTCTAGGGCGGCTGAACCCCTAAACCCCAACCCCCTCCTTTCCTTTATAAGCGAGGGTTGGCCTGCCCCATCATTCATGAGGACTAGCGAAGTTGCTTTCCGTAAGGAGACGTTGGTGCGTGGTTATGATAGCAGGGGTAGGAGGAGGCCCCATATGACTCTTACTACATTACAGAGAAATAGCTTTTTTATCGAGAGAATCGAGATAACAAAAGTTATATTCTCATTCACTCGCATAGAGCCATATGGTTTTGCATAGATAATACCATTATGTAGCGCAAGCTGTTCGATGCCAGAAGAACACAGAAGTTGGATGGATCGGCTGCATCTTGAACTTATGGTTCCAAAAGAAGCGCTTGCCGTGTAAGGGAATGATAATACATTAATTAGTATAAATGGTGGTAATGAATGTACCGATTGACACTGAGGAGGCTTCCTTGGGGGACGCCCATTTCTTGCGGATAGGATCCTTGGTGACAGGATGCCGCCGACCTTAACCCTGATGGTGCGATTTTGCAAGAGTTGGTGGATGTAACGTGGTAAGTGGCCTCTCAGCGGGGTTTTGCGGTGGAGATCTTTAATGATGCCATATTTCCAGGTAGTATCGTATGCTTTTTCCAAGTCGAAAAATATGGAAACCTCGTGTTTACCCCGGACAAATGCCTGTCTAATGTCAGATTCCAGTCTTACAAGGTGGTCCGTCGTAGAGTGGCGCTTGCGGCCGCCGCACTGGATGCTGTTCAGGCCTGCATGCCTATCAAGCTAGTCATATCAAGGTAGTCGACAAGGCGCGTGTTGATCTGTCTTTCCATGGTCTTGCAGAGGACGCTGGTAAGAGCGATGGGGCAATAGTTATGTGGGTCACCGTGGAATTTTCCGGGTTTGGGTGTTGGGATAATTACAGATTCCCGCCATTGATCGGGAAAAAATAAGAGTGATGACCACTTTTAATAAGTGCTCACGGGCGCCATCTGGGAGATTCTTGATCATGTTGATGTGCACCCGGTCTGGCCCAGGGGAAGTTTCACGTGTATGGTCTATGACGCACTGTAGTTCGTGGAGGGAGAAAAGTTTAGTGTAGGCCTCTTCGTTTCTAGAAGTAAATCAAGATGTTCACTTTCTCGCAAGTCCTTTTCCCGTTGGAAAGCAGACGTGCAGTTTGTTGATTGCGATATCTGGCTAAAAGTCTGAGTTAGTTTATTAGCGATTTCCGCGTAGGTAGAATAAGGGTTCTAGCGTTCACATAGTAACATTTGAGAGCACCGTTAGTCGCATTAACTTTTTTTTTTTTACTTATACTGCTTCTACTTTGAGGCTTTGTGTTGGAGCCAAGACTTTCGTATTCGTTTACACGGGTTGTACCAGCGGAGCAGCGACTACTGCCTCTAACTCGGATTTGATTGATGACAGGAACTTTTTTTGCTAAGAGCTGCGGTGATGTTTTATTGGGCTTGTGTTTGTTGTGTATCTTGTGTTGGAACGGGAGGAGGTCGTTGGGTCATTTCGTCGTACAGTGCGGGAGAAGTTCTGGGTACGATATCGAGTACGGTTTTTTGACTTATTTTCGGTTACAACGCCAGCGTCGATGTTTTCAAGGATGTTTTCGATGGTATCAAGTCCATACGCGTTTATGCGAGCCTTGTTGGTGATTCTATTAATGTCATAGTACTTTGGGTCAATCATCGTTTCCCAATGATCAGAGGATGGGATTTTCTGTGCTTTGCAGAAAGTTGATAGACGATTGTTCAGAGAAATCATCTTGCCTAATTTGTATCTGCTTTGGTTTGGATGGGGCAGCATGCCTGTGGCATGGATGCTCGCGTGTGAAGAGCTTTGCGCAGAGGCAGTATCGAAACCAATGAGTGACACGCGAGTTCGCAAACATCGCATACTGTTCTTCGCGTCTAAGCTTCAGAGTTGGCAAGTTTCCAGGGTATAGAAGCTTATTTTTTTTGCTGTATCAAAATAAGAGCCTGTCACCGCTCTAAGAAATATCGTCTCGTAGAGGTTACAGTTTTCAACTTGATTGGAGAGATCGACTATCATCTCTTTAGAGCGAGAGCAATAAGGCACCTCAGGGGGATACCCCCTGGGGGTATCCCAGGCTCACCCACCTTCCCGCGGTGTTCTCGTTATCCACCAAAATTCATTTGTCCCTTGTGTAAATACACCGTCCCGCCTTTCAGTTTGTAGCTACATCCCCCCCTTGGTGCACAAAGAGGTGAGCCCCCTACTGACACCGGGGCTTGTGAATTTAGAATCGAAATCAATTGAAATTTAAAAAAAGGCACAAATAACCTGTAAAAAAAAGGTTATATAAAAAAAGAAAATAGATTGAAGGTTAATTTTAAGACTAAATTTAAAGACTAGGTTAGTGTATATATCGTATATACAACAGAACTAAATGTAAAGAAGGCCTTACCTTCATTACCCAGAACCCCGGGTAAAAACCGCGAATCAAACAATGGGCAAGACCATGCCCTATCGGAGAGGAGCTGACGGCCCCTCCAAAGCGTCGCACTCAAACAAGCCTGCAAGAAAGAAAGACGAGCCCCTTAGAAGTTCCTCATCGACAGGAGACCTGACTCAGGCCTTCCCGAGCTGGAGACTGAGGACTGCTCGGCGCCCTCCAGTGAAGTCGGCGAATGTCTCACTAAACTCGAGAACCTTTGTGCAACTATGAATACCCGACTGGAAGAGCTGATGAAGAGGATAGAGGCCAGGGAACCAGTTCGTGTGCTTCCGCCTCTGCCCTTTCAGATAACATCGCTCTCCTCCCAGCCGAAACTCGTAACGCCCGAACACCAAAAAACACAAAGAGGACACAATACACACGATTTGATGACCACAACCTATTCAACAACGGCCCTGAATTCCCCGAACACTTGAAAATCACATTTGATGTCAATGACAGACCGGATATTTGCCCACATAAACTACGAGAAGAACTGGGCTCCATGACTGGCCGTACAATTCTCAAAATCACCGTCAACGGTGACGATAGCTTCACCATTAAAGTCGACACAAAACTTCTAAGTGACACTATGCTCTCCAAAAACAGAATATGCGAAAAAACTTGCAAAATCATACCACACCTAATTTTTTCCATGAGTTCAGGCCTGATAAACATCTAGGGTGTCCCGAGTTATGAAGCCGACGAATTCATCACCGGACTCGTCCAATACGTGAATGTATAGTCGAAGCAAAAATCGCACCAAAAATCAAACCTAGAAGAATCACCACCACGGCCCTTCTGCTTAAATTCAATTGCCCCACCCCACCTAACTACGTATACATACCTTTCTGTGACGCCAAAGCCAAGATTACACCCTTTGAAAGACGTTCGATGCGATGCTATTAATGCCATAAATACGGACACACGAGCCAAAAGTGTAACGGTAAAAAAAGATGCTCACACTGCTCCTAGGACGACCACGATGAACGAGACGATCGCTTGTCGTGCCCAACTGAATAACCTCACTGCTTTTACCGGAAAGTAAACGGCCACCATACGGGACACGAGGACTGCCCCCAGGACAAGACAGAGAGAGATCCTGCAATACCAAACTGAGCACAAAGTCGGGCGACGAGAGGCTGCGGCCGCGATTCGCTCCCCCCAAGCTGACCCTCCCACCCAGGAAAGAAAATCAGCATCATTCCCTACCCACTTCCTCGTAACGCTTGTAGATAGTGGTGCAAACAAAGTTGCCCCCTCAATGAACCCATTCGCTATGATGAACTCGCTTTCCAAACAACTGGGAGGCAGACCGATAAACATAAACCGACAGGGCAAGAAGTATCTGAGCAAAGTAACACTATACAAAGATACAGACAGATACAGGCACTAGGCCGCATCCCCCAGAAAGGAGGGTGGCCGACGGCAAGGCGCACCTCATACGCTCACACTCACGCAACTTAGCCCTTTTGTGCTAAAAGGTCCGGCCGGTAGCCCCTCAACTTTCACTCTGGGTCCCGAATGCACCGAGGAACCGTCGTCAGCAGCAGGGCCCGACAGTTTTCACTGGTTTACCCCCGCCGCGTCTTAATGACCGGGCCCCCCCCACCCACGACCATCCCGACAGCGTGATGCCAAGGGCGGGAGAGCACATCAGAGCAGCGTCAGAATCAACCATTCACAACCATTCTCCACTCACGCCTGTCATTGCACGCTCTCTCGCCACTTCCACATTCATGTCTCTTCTTCCCAACGCCTGCTTCAGACCATCCATCCACCCAAACTTCGGTCTACCTCTAGGCCTGCGACCACTTGCCTCCGCATTCATCACCCTTTTCACCAATCTCCCTTCATCCAACCTCACCATGTGCCCGAACCATCTCAGTACACGCGAATCCACTCTGCTCTTCAACTTTTTCACCATCCCTGTTCTGATTCGAACCACGTCGTTGGTGATCCGGTCTCTCAGCGTTACTCCAGCCATGCTCCTCAAACACTTCATCTCGAAAACATTCAACCTTCTTCTCTCTTCTGCTCTCACCCCCCAAGCCTCAGCTCCGTAGAGTACAGTTTGGACAACAACACCCTCACACAGCCCTCTCTTTGCTTCCATCCCCAACGTCCTACAGCTCATCACACTCTTCAGTGTACCCAACACTTTACATCCCTCCTTCACTCGCGCCTTCACTTCAGTTTCCACTAGTTCAGTTTTCTCTACATGGGAGCCCAGATACTTAAAACACTGAA
>SDVV010016206.1:0-14312 GCA_016164225.1 Gammarus roeselii
GGATGATAGTAAGTAATGAGGACATCAATAATTATTAATAACACTGCGACAAATTCTCTGTAATACAGCAAGTAGGAGGGTCAGTTTCAGATGTTCTATCATTCTTTCGTGGTAACATATTATAGTATCAAGGTGGGAATGAATTTCTATCAAAGACATGGACGTCGATTATTCTTCCATAAATGTGACAATGAGATGGTCTTTGGGCACGTCACTTCCGATTAAATGAACCATCGTTACTTCAGTGCAAATGTTTTTAAATAACAGAATTGATGGAAAAATCACGCTAAAATGAACCTCCTTAAATATTGAATGAAATTGGTGCAGGCGAACTAATGTGAAACTGTCTCATTTAAATAAATTTATATAAATTTCACCCAATGTAATATAAATAGCATCTGTTAAATTTTCCATCTTTAATATTTCTTCGGAAAAATTGCATATGCATCATAGCTCTTATTTAGTACTATTTTGCATTTAATTTCTGAATTACTACTGTTATAATAACTTTTGACATGAAACAATTCCATGCGCTGTCCTAACAGACATTTGAAGAAATCAAGGATTCCATTTTAATCTAAATATAAAATATCGAAGGTAAGGAACTAATCTATATTTTTGTTCGTCTTGAGAAAGCCTGCTATTGAAAGGTCTTGATTATAGTGAACGCAGGTTGACGAGCTCGTTTCCTGACTGCACTGATAGATGTCTTAATGGCGAAGCGTTCACGGGGCTCGACTATTCCTTCACTATCACCAATTGTCTTTGGAGAGCTTTATAGTGCAACGTCACTCAAGAACATCATCATCTTCCTCTGACTTGGGTCCTGTCAAAAATTAATTGTGTTCGTGTGGAATCATATTCGGACACCTTTACCCCACCCTTGCACCTTGCATGGTCGAGCTTATGCAAGTATATACATGTATAATAGAACTAGTCTTTTATTTACTCAGTTATTGGCTCTCCCAGACCCGGTGACAGACTTGTGGAGGAGAGCTCCCATGCAGGCGCTATGTCCGGTGGACCCGGTGTCGTCGTGTCGGTACTGCGCGCCGCGGTGGCGGAGGGGGCAGACGCCGGAGTGTACCAGTGCCGTTCGACATCGGAATACGACGCGGCATATGCACACAGCAGCGTCACGCTAGCCGGTGAGGGGACATAGGAAGGATGCTGTCAGCACCGTCATGCTGGCCGGTGAAGGAACATAAGAAGGGTACTTTCGATAGCGTCACGCTTGCTGGTAAGAGGACATAGCCAGGTTGGTTTCCCTCTGACTTTCTTCCATTCTCCCCAGCATTGGCCCCACAGCTGATGTTGCGCTTCATCTGTCTTTCCCACACTCTGCAGCTTGGTCAATTTCTGCCCAGCCTTGGCCCCACAGCTGATGTTGCGGTTCACCTGTCTTTCCCACACTCTGCAGCTTGGTCAATTTCTCCCCAGCCTTGGCCCCACAGCTGATGTTGCGGTTCATCTGTCTTTCCCACACTCTGCAGCTTGGTCAACTTCTCACTCTTTCTCCCCAGCCTCGGCCCCGCAGCTGCTATACCGTTTCATCGCCCACACTCTGCAGCCTGGTCCCGCGGTGTCTCTGAAGTGCATCGCTCGAGCCACGCCAACGCCACAGATCACCTGGACTCTAGACGGCTTCTCCCTGCCACAGTCGCGCAGGTAAAAGCTCCCTCTCCTCCTCCTCAGAGGCTTGATGAAGGCCAATGTGAGTTTGGAAATGCAATGTGAGTGTGGCCTGTCAATGTGAGAGAGGCAAGCTATTTTGAGTGAGGCACGACAATGCATTTGGAACGCACAAAGGTCCGTGAATAACGCCAAAAGGCCCATCAGCATAAGGGGAAAAAAACCATTGCAGTTGAGACTGGCCAATCTGAGAGAGAAACCGTAGTGTGAGTATGACTCAGCAATATGGGTGAGGAGCACGAGTGAGTGTGAGTAACAACAATATGAGCGAGGTTATATGAATGAGGAACACCAACATGAATGAGGAACACCAACATGTGTAAGGAGCACCAATGTGCGTGAACGAAATAAATAAGAGTGAGACAAAGTAATGTGTGTGATGCCCACCAATATAAGTGTTCCACGCCAGTGTGAGTGTGGCCCACTAATGTGAGTGAGCCACTCCAATGTGAGTGAGGCACGCTAATTTGAGTGAGGCACGCCAATGTGAGTGAGGCCCACTAATGTGAGTAAGCCACACCAATGTGAGAGAAACACGCTAATTTGAGTGATCCCACCACTGTGAGTGAACAACTCCTATGTGAGTGAGGCAAGCTAATGTTAGGCCATAACTCTACCATAAGTGAAACATATCAATCTAAGCCCTCCCAGTACACCCACGCCGCAAAAAACACTACCTCTGAGTCTAAACAGCCTACAACAGTCACACAGGGAATTTTTCACCCCTGTTGCTGCACTTGGGAATATAGGAAGTGTGAAATTAGCTTTTATGTATCCTAACAATGAAGTCGAATGCCAGGATGGGCAAGGTTCAAATTTGGGCCCAGACTTTTTTTCTACTACGGAGTTGTTCCTGCTTGTTTGTTCATTAATACATGAGAGAGAATATTGATTAGTTGAGAGATGAACCCAAACACGAACAGCATACATGGGAGGAGTGGCTGCAAGGTAAGTCACGACTAATAAACTCGTAAGAACTTCTTCAAGGAACGCACTGCTGAGGCCAGGATAAAATGAGGAGCGGGTTTGCCGAATACATTTGAAAATGGTTCCTTTACTGCCTGCCGCTTCTGTTGAGTTCTAACAAAATTATTGCGAGAGTATATTTATATATTTGCAATCCACAATCAACCTTGGAGTTCTGCATGTAGTAGCAAGAACGATAATATAAACAAATAGCATCAGAAGATCCTTTCTCACACTCGGATATCATCTCGAAATGAAGGGAACATGAAGGATCCATTCGCATCTAATGTCGGGATTCATGGAAAACAGTCAAATGTATCCGTTTGAACGTGGACTATTTTGGTTTGTGCGACCATTAGTTTCACGATTTAAACTTACATTAAAAAATAATTGGAAAACACAAGGAACGAACGTACAGGGAGTGTTATTTCAAAAAAAAAAAAAAAATCTCCAAATGAATTATTTCCTGTATAATTCCCTCACAAGAAGATGAGTACGTGAACGTCACATTTTACTGGGAGCAGATCATTATTCCCTCCTAGGCGAATAGACTCATTGGGGCCTTGCAAGACCACCGCTGCAGGCGCACCATTTGTTTGTACATCACTGGGGCAAGGCGACCACGAGGCTAGACTTGACTTCAAATTACGAATTTTAACATCAAAAATGAATTTGGACGGTAGAAATACTTGTTCAGTAGGCACATTGAAGTAATAAATGGCATTGGCTTATATACTGGCTCTGGTGACGTCACGCACATGGGCACTGGGTTCTGGTGACGTCACGCACAGGAGCACTGGGCTCTGGTGACATCTCGCTCATGGGCCCTGGGCTCTGGTGACGTCACGCCCATGGGAACTGGGTTCTGGTGACGTCACGCACATAGGCACTGGGCTCTGGTGACCTCACGCTCGTGAGCACTGGGCTCTGGTGACGTCACGCTTGTGGACACTGGGCTCTGGTGACGTCACGCGCATGGGCATTGAGCGCTGGCGTTGTCAAGCACATGGGCACTGGGATCTAGTGACGTCACGCGCTTGGGCACTAGGCTCTGGTGACGTCACGCTTGTGAACACTGGGCTCTGGTCACGTCACGCGCATGGGTACTGGGCGCTGGCGTCGTCAAGCACATGGGCACTGGGGTCTAGTGACGTCATGCGCATGGGCACTAGGCTCTGGTGACGTCTGACCACGGGGCAACTGCGTAATCATTTAAACCCTTTGGTCTACCCGTTGTCATGGCCACAGCTGCTGGTGTGAGAAGGTGTGCTTGATTTTGGTTTATCTGATTGGATTAATTTTACTCTTCGCATAACCGAACCAAACGTTACTATCGAAGTGGATGTGAATACGAAGTCGAGAAATAATGAAACGTACCCAGTGTTGACAATCCGTAAATCCAACAATTTTGTGAATATTATTGTTCAAACAGTCACACCGCGAACACATTGCTGTATTTATTATACCCCACAGTAAGCTAAATACAAAACAAAGGATACAATAAACTAGCAACAGTTGGCGCAAAAATATAGCAACGGATTTAGGAATCCTTCACATGTTATCATCGTTTTTTAATACTTTAAATGCAATACTTCTTTTCTCTACAAGAAGTTCCTAAAAGCGTTCAGAAAACTCTTCCCCAACCGCCATCAACAATGTCTATGGCTCTGTTCCTCGAAACGGTTACAACCTCAGATACTCTCGAGGACTCTTAACAGACGGCCTCCATGGGACCATTTCCACTTCCCGCCACCGCAAAATTGAAATCAGTTACATAAAAGATACGATCCACAATAACAAAAACAGAACGGGGTGACGGCATTGCGCAAGAGAGGGCAGGAAGCAGCCGTCAGTGTTCTTGGAACGAATTACTGCTGCACTGGGGGCAACGGCACAAAAGGAGAGCAGAAAACAGCCATCAGTGTCTTAGAAACAAACTGCTGCTACTGCAGCACCGTCGGCAGTGGCCCAAAATGAGGCCAGTGAACAGATTCCGGATTGCCTTTGGTGCAAACGACACGGCACCAAACGCAGAGGCGGATACCGACAACAGCTCGTTTGCAGGCCGGAAAGGAAAAATCCGCTTTGATGTTTTGTTTTTCCGAGCGCCATGTTGAGGAAACTTCTAGGAACGTAGGCTACGCTTTGTTTCTATCGATTAATTAATGTGAAGGGAGAAATCATTCATGAACTCATAAGACCTTCCTCAGTATAATACGGATTGTAAGTTTTAGAGCATTTAAAGGCCCAGTTAACTTTGGAATGGGTTTCCAGCTAAAAGAACCAAAATCACATTGGTCAATTCAAGTATATGAGTGTTTCGGTAATGGAGTCTTGTTTGTATATAAATATATATTATCCATCCAAGAGGAAGGGTTTTCATACGTGCAGCTCCGCAACCGTGATTGCATCAGTCTTGTTTCGGCTTTATGATACAAACTGACACATATATCAGGTCGGGTATACATTATCATCTAATTATTCTAAAATCACTACATTATGTTTACTTCACCGCATATATTTTTTTATATAAATAACACAATCAATCATATTGTAGTCTTCAAACGCTAGATAAAATTTTTGTCTTCGATACTGAAATAAGACTAGTACATTATTATTTAACATTTTATACTCAACTTTGGATGTTGCCAGGCATGTTTCCGAGAGTGACTGATATGATTAAAGACATTACCTCGGATTTTTAGTAGTAACTGCTACTGCCATCTTTCGGCACTGATAACAGTAAAGTAGGAGTTCGTGTAACCTTTAACAAATCAGGCCTAGTAGCTTTGTGCGGTTTGATCTTTTAGAAATACGATTTTTATCCGTAGTTCTGTATGAATGTATATTAACTTACATAAACGTCACTGCAGAAGATATGCAAACGGTTTCATTCTCCGCCATTATAAAACCTGCCTCAGTTATTGTCGTGTGATTGGAATAGTTACGACACTTTAAGGTTTCTGAAAGCTCGGTCACGAATTGAATTTGCATTTATACTATACAATTTTATATATTAGATGATTTCCTAGGAAGAAAAATCCAAAAATAATATACACGAATCTTACTCTCATTGATCGGACTACTATACAATATTGAGTTTACAGTGCCTTTAACTGCTATACATGTTATCGCCATCACCAGGATCTTCAACTGCAGTACATGTTATCACAGTCGCCGAGAGCTTTAACTGCGACGCATGTTATCGCCGTCACCGAGAGTAGGACGATTGAACTGAAACAACATATTTTTGAGACGAATTTGAAATGACCAAAAAATTGATCTTCAAATGTTTGATTACAGGATAAACGTCGCAATTAAATGCCCATAAAATTTAACCAGCCTCGTCCTCGTGTGGGAGTCGTGGTCTACGCCTCTTTGTGAGGTTCAAATTGTTGAGAAGTCCTGTATCCGTATGTACTGACCCAAGCTGTCTGACGGTGTCCCCTCTCTAGTGGAATTCCTGAGTACGCGCCTGAGTGGAAGTGTTTCTGGAAAAGTAATCTCTGTTCCAGAAAATAAGATCAACCGTTAAAGTCTTTCTTCCGCCACTCTCCCTCCCTCGGCTCGTGTTTTCTCCTGGGAGTTATTTTGAACATCACTGTCCCGTCTTAGAGTTGTTTTCCCATCAGTGTCCCCTCTCAGAGTGTCTTTTTACATCACTTTCCCGTTTTAGAGTTGTTTTCCAGATCTTTGTTCCGTCTTAGAGCTGTTTTCCACATCACTGTATCGTTTTAAAGGTTGTTTTCCACTTTTCTGTCCCGTCTTAGAGTTATTTTTTAGATCAATGTCCTGTCTTAAAGTTGTTTTCCACATCACTGTCCCGTCTTAGAATTGTTTTCCACATCACTGTCCCGTCCAAAAGTTGTTTTTCGCATCACTGTTCCGTTTTCGAGTTGTATTCTACATCACTGTCCCGTCTTAAGAGTTTTTTTCCACGTCACTATCCCGTCTTAGATTTAGTGAACGTTCTCATCACTACACCAATCCAAAGTGTGTTTGAATGGTGACCTGATCTTTTGGAATAGATGTTGCGTAATCTACATTTAACTGAACTTCGAGTCACTACACTGGATTACCCGATGATGCTGCAGAAACGTCACTATTAATGTTGACTAAAGGGCAACTGAAGTCAGCCTTCTAAATTCTCTGTTTGCTACTCATTCAAAAGATTTACAAAAAAAAATATGGTCTTGATTTTTTTAGGTTGATTTGACGTTAAATAAACACAAAAGTTCAAAGTCTACAGAGAGAGGAGCCTTTCATGACATATTTTTTGTAATGCCCTTAGGTTATTAAGTCCCTACAAATTTATATTCTGTATCACTTGATCACATTTATGAATATACTATAATGTTGGGTGACTGATTTTCTTGAGCAATGATCAATAGACGGAGTTTTAAAAGACCGAGCAGGCATGAAAACGTAGTTATTACATCTTCGCAGATGTAAACCTCTACATTTTTCTTCCGATTTGGAGTTAGTCAGAAACATTTCGTTTCTGCATTCAAAATGGCAGAAGTTATCATTTTGATACATAATAAGAATTACATTGCAATTGACCTTTAAAGAAACATTACAAGTGTTTCAATTTGGATGTTGTTTGCACAACCGTACGAATAAAATTTAACCCTTGTTGCGCATCCATTCATATTTGAAAAAATCAAGGTTGAAGAATAATCCAGCCCAACAAGAGCAATATAAAATACGTGAACGACAGTTACATCATATTTCTTTGCTTTCATATTTTTAGATCATCCCAACTCTTCCAGCTTAATTCCCTGCCACTAGTTTACTCATTAGTTTTCAAATGAGACGAGTACACCCGTCTTTCATTCGAATGATGCGTTGGCCCCCTCATGCAATACAATTCCTTTATAATATTTTCAACAGCAATTTTTTAACATTCTCTCCGAATTGCCGCGGTAGATTACACCAGAAAAATTTAGTTCAGGCCGCCAGCTATACGGCACGACTTATTCGCTACCCAAAGCTGGTCTCGGTCTAGCGTCAAGCCAAAATGCAGTCGCCGTGTTCACCGCCCTTTAATGCTTGCCCTAACGTCGGTGTTGCCGCTACTCTCAATGCTCAGCTAATTGTCTGTGTCCACTTCCCTTCACACCCTCTCTCTCCTCTCCTCCCCCCTGCCTCGGCCTTGTAGGTTCTCTTCCAGCCTCCACACTCTCACTGAAGTGAAAGGCTCTTATTAACTCGTACACAAATTCCATTGACATCAATCGGAAGGTAAAAAACATGCGTTTTTATTGAACAAATTCTGGAGGTAACTTCTTTCACGAGTCGCCCATCAACAGCAATGCACTGGCGAGCTCCTACAAGAGCATCGTCCATCACGAAACCTAGCATCGTTTCTTCCTGTCTGAGATCTACCAGGACGCTGCCTGTTCTGAATGGCACCAAGTTCCTCCAATATAGCGACATAAGTCGAGTACTGCTTGTTGAAGGAACGTTTCTATTAACAACAGCTCTTCTGAACCTTTGTTTTCCAAATAAAACTGAACTTAATAAGATAACTGCTTGATCGAATTGCTCCGTTCTTTCATAAGATAATACACGCGTTAAATTTGTTGAAATATTTAGTATGTATGATACGGGAGGAATTTTCGTAATATAAGCTAACAATCGATAGCTACGAATTTTTGTACGGTTTGTTGAAAACGTTTTGTGGACCTTTAAAACTAGGAAAAGATTTATGGAAAAACCGTAGAAGGTGGTAGAGATAGACAAAGTGTAATGGAAAACTATAAAAGAAATTAGGCTCTCGCGCGTTTAAATTATCTAAAACCATTTCCATTTGATGAAGTAATTTGCATATCTTTTGAAGAGAGTTCCTTGACTCACCGCGGGGAAGCTGCTGTTGGGTGCAGACATTTGGTCACTACGCTCAATAGGTTTTTCATAGCTGTTTTTTTTTAAACACGCTTGTTTCTTAGGTTTCTGATGATGCCTAACAACCGTTAATTTTGTTTTTATTTCAATAAAAATATCAATGTTTTTGTTGTATTGTCTTATTATGAAAAAATTTAGGAACTTGACCAAGTAGTTATCTCATATTGTCCAGCTCTCCCAAAACAGCATTATAACACATACAATTAAGGAAATGAACTTTTTTCTCAGTAGCAAGTAAATTACTTAGGTCGCGGACACCGCGAGAATAGATCTATTACAGAGACCTTAGAGGAGTCAAAAAGACCAATCAGATCTGAGTATGCAAACAGGTGTTGGATTAGAAATACCCTCTTCCGAATTGAGTAGAATCAATAGATTGAAAAGCACCTAAACAAGCCTCTCAAATCGCCTATTGCCGGATCCGTACACACAGAAGCCCTAGCTTCACCGTGATAATAGTTCATCATGCATGACGACAATAGCTTGGCCTTAGTGACAATAATTTTGTCATAGTGACAATAAATTTGTCTTAGTGACAATAATTTTGTCATAGTGACAATAATTTTGTCTTAGTGACAAAATTTTTGACTTAGTGACAATAATTTTGTCTTAGTGACAATAATTTTGACTTAGTGACAATAATTTTGTCTTCGTGACAATAATTTTGTCTTAGCGATAATAACTTTGAATTAGTGCATCTGCCAGGCTTATCTATTTAGATACCGCCGTCCATCCATTGCTTCTTCACCGGTTCCACCATGCAAAGATTATCAAATGAGATAAAGACCCATACAATGACCGTACTATTGTACAAAGGGCTGTGAAGCAGGCCAACATGAGTGGGGCACAGAAATATGAATGAGATACATCAATGTGAGTTACCAAATAAATGTGACTGGGAATGAGGCGCGCTAACGTGAGTGAGTTACCCCAATGTGACTGAGCCGCTCCAATGTGAGTGAGGCACGCCAATGTGAGGTCTGAACACTACCATAAGTGAAACATATCAGTTCCAGCCCTCCCAGTACACCCACGCCGCACAACATACTAACTCTGAGTCTAAAGGGCCTACAACAGTCACATAGGGAACTTTTCACCCCCCCTGCTGCTGCACCTGGGATTAAAGGACGTTAGAAATTAGCTTCAATGTATCCGAACAATGGAGTCAAGTCCCAGCTTGGGCACGGTCAAAATTGGTCCCAAACATATTCATCGACTACGGAGTTGTTCCTGCTTATTTGTTTATTAATACATGATAATGTACATCACGAAAGAAACAAAACTAAACGAAAACATCATACATGAGAGCAGTGGCTTAAAGGTAAGCCACAGATAATTAACTAGTGAAAACTTCTTCATGGAACGAACCGATGCGGACAGGATAAAACGGAAAGCCGGTCTACCGAAAAAAATGTGAAAATATGTCGTTCCTGCATGCCGCTTCTGCTGCCTGCCAGCCTGCCGCTTATGCTGCCTGCCTGCCTGCCGCTTCCTGCCTGCCTGCCGCTTCTGGTGCCTGCCTGCCTGCCTGCCGCTTCTGCTGCTTGCCTGCCTGCCGCTTCTGCTGCCTGCCTGCCTGCCGCTTCTGCTGTCTGCCTGCCTGCCACTCCTGTTGTCTGCCTGCCTGCCTGCCGCTTCTGCTGCCTGCCTTCCTGCCGCTTCTGCTGCCTGCCTGCCTGCCGCTTCTGCTGCCTGCTTGCCTGCCGCTTCCTGCCTGCCTGCCTGCCGCTTCTTCTGCCTGCCTGCCTGCCGCTTCTGCTGCCTGCCTGTCTGCCGCTTCTGCTGCCTGCCTGCCTGCCGCTTCTGCTGCCTGCCTGCCTGCCTGCCGCTTCCTGCCTGCCTGCCTGCCGCTCCTGCTGCCTGCCTGCCTGCCGCTTCTGCTGCCTGCCTGCCGCTTCCTGCCTGCCTGCCTGCCGCTTCTGCTGCCTGCCTGCCTGCCGCTTCTGCTGCCTGCCTGCCTGCCTGTCGCTTCCTGCCTGCCTGACGCTTCTGCTGCCTGCCTGCCGCTTCTGCTGCCTGCCTGCCGCTTCCTGCCTGCCTGCTTGCCGCTTCTGCTGCCTGCCTGCCTGCCGCTTCTGCTGCCTGCCTAACTGCCGCTTCCCGGCTGCCTGCCTGCCGCTTCCTGCCTGCCTGCCTGCCGCTTCTGCTGCCTGCCTGCATGCCGCTTCTGCTGTCTGCCTGCCTGTCGCTTCTGCTGCCTGCCTGCCTGCATGCCGCTTCTTCTGCCTGCCTGCCTGCCTGCCTGCCGCTTCCTGCCTGCCTGCCTGCCTGCCGCTTCTGCTGCCTGCCTGCCTACCTGCCGCTTCTGCTGCCTGCCTGCCTGCCGCTTCTGCTGAGTTCCAATCTGATTATTTTGAGCTATTGTTTCCGTTTTTTAATCCTATTATAACTTTGGAGTTCTGTATATAGTAGCAAACAATAATTTAAATAAATAACCCCAGACCATCTTCTTTCTTACCCCAAACTGCCCTTGAAAACAAACGATCCATGAAGGATCATTTCGCGTGTAATTTTGCGATTCATGCAAAACAGTTTAATGTTTTCGCTTTTACGTGGGCTATTTTTGTTCGTGCACCTATATATGTAAGATTAAAAGGACAAAAAAAGTATATAATGCAGGGGACGGTAGTTCGGGAAGCGTCGTTTCCCGAAATGACTCATTTTCTGTATCATTTCCTCACTATAAGATGAATAAGTGAGCGTTAAGTTTCACTGGGTGCCGATCATCATTTCCCAGTAGGGCAGCAAACTCATTGGGGCGCGTCGTGAACTCCGCGTTCAACTGCAACGAATGGAGACAGCTAGGCTAAATTTGACATCAAATCACCGACGTTAATAGTCACAATGAAGTAATAAATAACATTGGTGCACCTCCAAGTCAAGCTGGCGCGGCACCGGGGACGTCACGCGTATGAGCACTGGGCTCTGGTGACCTCACGTGCATGAGTACAGGGCTCTGGTGACGTCACACCCACAGGCACTGGGCTCTGGTGACCTCACGTGCACGAGTACAAGGCTCTGGTGACGTCACACCCACAGGCACTGAATTCTGGTGCCAACACGCTGATGGACACTGTGCTCTGGTGACGTCACGCGCGTTAACACTGTGCTCTGATGACGTCCCGTGCATGAGCACTAGACTAAGGTGACATCACGCACATTGGCACTGTGCTCTGGTGATCTCCTGCGCATGGGCACTGGTCAATGGTGACATCTCGCGCATGGGCATTGTGCTCTGGTGACGTCACTCGCATGGGCACTGACCAATAGTGACGTCACGCGAATGGGCGCTGGGCTCTGGTGACCTCACGCGCATGGGCGCTGGGCTTTGCTGACCTCACGCGCATGGGCGCTGGGCTCTGGTGACCTCACGCGCATAAGCGCTGGGCTCTGGTGACCTCACGCGCATAAGCGCTGGGCTCTGGTGACCTCACGCTCATGGGCGCTGGGCTCCGGTGACCTCAGGCGCATGGGCACTGGGCTCTGGTGATGCCACGCACATGGTCACTGGGCGCTGGTGACGTCAAGCACATGGGCACTGGGCTCTGGTGACATCACACGCGTGGGCACTAGGCTCTGGTGACGTCGCATGAGTGGGTACTGGGCTCTGGCGACGTAACGCGCAAGGGCACTGGGCGCTGGCGTCATCAAGCACATGGACTCTGGGCTCTGGTGAAGTCACGCGCATGGGCACTAGGCTCTGGTGACGTCAGACCACGGGGCAACTGCGTAATCACTTAAACCATTTGGTCTACCCGTTGTCATGGCAACAGCTGCTGGTATGAGAGGGTATGCTTGATTTTGGTTTATTTGTTTAGATCAATTTTACTCTTCGCATAACCGAACCAACGTTACTATCGAAGTGGATGTGGATACGAATTCGGGGAATAATGAAACGTAGCCAGTCTTACAATCCGTTAATTGAGCTAGTTTGTGAATATTATTGTTCGAACGGTTACACCCCGAATGCATTGCTGCATTTATAACCACAACGAGCTAAATACAAAAAAAATAGCATCAGTTGGCGTGAAAATATTGCATCAACTTTAGGAATCCTTCACATGTTATCATCGTTTTTTAATACTTGAAATGCAATACTTATTTTATCTGTAAGAGGTTCCTAAACGTGTTCAGAAAACTCTTCCTCAACCGCCACTAACAATGTCTATGGCTCTGTTCCTCGAAACGGTAACAACCTCAGATACTCTCTAGGACTGTTAACAGACGGCCTCCATGGGACCATTTCCACTTCCCACCACCGCGAAATTGAAAGCATTCACAGCAAAAATACGAGCAACGAAGCAAAAAAGAACGAGGGATGGCATTGCGCTGGAGGAGGGCATGTAACGGTCATCGGTGTCTCGGGCACGAATTACTGCGCCACTGGCAAAGACGGGCCAAGAAAAGGGCAGAAAACAGCCGTCAGTGTCTTTGGAACGAATTACTGCGGCTCTGGTGACAACGGCACAAAAGGAGGGCAGAAACAGTCATCAGTATCTTAGAAACAAACTGCTGCTACTGCAGCACCGTCGCCAGTGGCCCGAAATGAGGCCAGGGAACAGATTCCGGATTGCCTTTGGTGCAAACGACACGGCCCCAAACGCTGAGGCGGATACCGACAACAGCTCGTTTGCAGGCCGGAAAAGAAAAATCTTCTTTGTTGTTTCGTCTTCCTGAGCGCTTTGTCGAGAGAACTTCTTGAAACCTAATCACTGCTTGTTTCAATTGATTGGATGATGTTTGGAGAGAAAACATTGAACGACACGTTAGGCCTTTAGCAGTATAATACGGTGACTGCCAGTTACAGGGCAATTATATACCCACTTAACATTGAAAAATGCTTAACAGGTGAAAGAATGGATGTAACTTTGATGTATTCAAGTACGTTTGCGTTACAGTAATTGAATCATGTTTGTATATTAATGTTTTACGATCGAAACTAGTTACAGTTGTCTGGGATAAACTGGGATAAACTGAGAGATTAGATCAGGTCAGGTTATCATTATCATTCATTTTACTGGAGTCCCTTTATGATGTTCACTTTATCGCAATCATTTCTTTTGAATGTTTCTAATAAAATCAATCAGCGCGAAGTTTTCAAACGACAGATGAAATTTTTTCCTTTGATAACGAGATTATACTTGTACATTACTTATTATTTTACAGTATAAAATCAAGTGTGTCTGTAAAGTCATGTTTCCTTACGCAAGTGGCGGATTTGAAAAAGTCATCACCACGAAGTTGGAGAAGCGAGAAGCATCTCTCGACACTAAGGCATTTCACCTCATGTTTTTGTTTATTCACCGTAAACGGTCACACGCTCCCCACGAAGTTGGAGAAGCGAGAAACATCTCTCGACACTAAGGCATTTCACCTCATGTTTTGTTTATTCACCGTAAACGGTCACATGCTCCCCACGAAGTTGGAGAAGCGAGAAGCATCTCTCGACACTAAGGCATTTCACCTCATGTTTTTGTTTATTCACCGTAAACGGTCACACGCTCCCCAAGAAGTTGGAGAAGCGAGAAGCATCTCTCGACACTAAGACATTTCACCTCATGTTTTGGTTTATTCCCCGTAAATGGTCACACGCTCCCCACGAAGCTGGAGAAGCGAGAAGCATCTCTCGACACTAAGGCATTTCACCTCATGTTTTTGTTTATTCACCGTAAACGGTCACACGCTCCCCACGAAGTTGGAGAAGCGAGAAACATCTCTCGACACTAAGGCATTTCACCTCATGTTTT
>SDVV010016207.1:0-14311 GCA_016164225.1 Gammarus roeselii
CGAGAGGAAACAAATAATACGATTGAACAATACGTATGTCAGGATATTATCAGAATGCCGATGCAATTCCAATGCTATTTACTAACCATTATGTTAATTGTAACGGCGCTTCAATTCCAGCTGGAGCGGATCATCCGCGAGCTGTCGGAGTGCAGCCTGGTGACGGATATGGAAGTGGCTGTAAAGATATTAACAGTCGAAAACAGCACCCACGAAATACCACGGTAAGGCGAACAAAATGAGCACCAAATCCTAAAATCCATTTTCGAAGGGTTGAAGGTGAAAATAAACCCAGGAAACGTTTTACACTAGCGAATGCTTGTAAGAGTCTTGCAGATGGTTTTCGTGAGCTCGTCAACAAAATTTTCCAAGGTGTCGAGATGTGGTAACGGAGGTGAAACATACTCAAACCTGTTCCACAGCAATAATAATTAAGATTCGCTCAGGAAATAACGAAACACAAGGAAACTGCAAAATGTTATCCAAGCTATTCAAAACACGGCTTAGATTGAGAAAAGATTGGAATGTGAACAAATACTCCCGAATACCAGATTTGCTTTGAGAAAACACGCCAACTAACCATTTTGTGACTCTTTCCAATTTTTCAGCCTCCCTGAGGGCTACTATGCGGGGAGTTTGAAAGAGATCCACGGCAAAAAGGTCCTGACGGGTTGGGTCGGTAGCCTCAGCGAGAATGAGGAGACGTTCTCACGGATCCTTGAACATTTGCCTGCAGTTGGTATCTTCAAGACGAGAAAGCGGTCACCGCAGCACCCAAACCAACCGGGAACAGTGCTTGGTGACGAGACCGGGGCTCAGACCTACGGTTCATCGGAATCCATTCCGGGGAGAATGATTGGACCTGAAAGCGGAGCTCGATCCTGCGATGTATCAGAACGCATCACGGATGTCACCGCTCATGGAGAAGCAAAGTCATTTACCGTAGGCAAGAATGAGTGTTCAATTGTTCCACTCCCTGGGGTTGAATTAATTGGTAAACAAATGCCGGACGACACTCCCATTACCACGACTGCACAGATCAAGGACGTCCGTGTTGCCATCTCAATTGAAACTAATGATTGCCAGGATGAGTTGGTGGGTTGGTGTGTCCTAAAACCAGGTGCAGATATAGGCATGACGTACACAACAAAAGGTCACAGACAGCTCGGATTGGCTAAAGCAGCAACCTTGGAATTGATGCGTCAGATATCGGACCAACAATTGAAAGGCTTCGTTATGGTTACTGAAGATAATGCGATTTCAATCGAAATGCATCAGAAACTCGGTTTTAAGGAGTACACCACAGACATTATATTGTTGTACTCTCCAAAGACGGGCAATGAAGATGTCACGTCAAGGGGAGTTCTAAGCTAAAATTGAGCAAATTTCCAGAGGCAGAGACAATTTTATTCACATCTCACGTTGAAGTCGATGTTCTCCTCCTTGACGCTGGATGAGTTTTATTAAAAAGTATCAATGAAGACTAACAAAAACTTTGGTATCTTAGTACATAACTCGAATCAGATGCTGATATTCCTCTCAATACCTGTTCAGATAGCAGATGCCGGAACTCAAATAATCAGGTACATTATTGATATATTCTAAATAATAATTTTACAAAGGGTAGATGATAAATTGCATGAATATCATGTTTCACGAGACATGGATAATGATCGTGCTCATTGCAATTAAGCATCAATGTTGGACAGTATCCCTGATTCATGTTTGGTTCCTGTATTCGCAATCCTTCCATCGTCTTTACTCTGACGATACGTATGTTTTCTATGATGAGACCGATCATAATTGTCTTTGCCAATTACCATAAGTATTAACTAGCGTTTTGTCTATTTCCATGTTTTAAATGTTCCAGTCGTTTTGGTCTAATTAAATACAAACTCAGTCTTTTCGAGGAACGATAGGCAGCTTCGAACTTTGGCAAAAGTTAACTCGATTTTAATATAATTCATCGAATTATTTCTAACAATTACCGTACAATTTTTGATGATACAATCATTGCCTTATAAGCTAATATTTTGCTTTGTTTTCAATAACAGAAGTATATTCATCCGACTTGTGTACTCCAGCATTGTATTATTCTGATTTTCAATCATTTAATAATTTCCTAGGGACCTTGAAGTGTGTATATTGTATATTTTAGTTGTTTGGTATGTTTTTAATGACTAACTTTTTTTTTGTGAAACTCATGTCGCCTATTCACCCCTTCATTATTCATACAATGGTCAAGACCAATCTTCACAATATGTTAGCGCTTTTCGATTCCCCAACACTATATTGTATTCAAATTTTCTGTATAATTCATGTCTACCATCCACATCTATGTCATCGTACAATAATGCAGACTACTTATTACAATATGTTGTTTATGGCAAAAAGTTTTATGTGTAATATTTAAAAAATTGAAAACCCATTGCCAGATGATGGAAATAAATGATTTAATAATAATAATAATAACACGTTTTGATGTCCCAACTCCATGTTCTTGGGACTCTAACCACATGCATGCGTGATTTCCCACCTTATGCTCTTGTTATTTTCCACACTCATGTATTTTATTATTTATCCACCCCAAGTATTTCTTGTTTTTCAACCCCGCGGGTCACTGGTTCTCCCAACGCTATGCAGTCGGAATTATTTTGTCATAAATAGACATTTTCTATATGTGCATAGCTGATACTATTATAAATAATATTTCGCTCCATGTAATCCGAACCGGCGGCCCGTAGAGATGAGTTGTGAAAAATTCAAATTGAACTCCCGTTTTCGTTAATTCGAGTAGCGTAGTTGATAATGAAGTTGCATGTCTTATGTTTAAGAATTTTATTTTTCTTCCTAAAAATTGAAAACCCATTGCCAGACGATGGAAATTAATTATCTAATAAAAAAAATCAGGTGAAACAACGTTCGATTAGAAATTAAACAAAGAAACATATTGGCAGAAGAGATCTGTTCATCGTGATTTCGGATGAACATTTCGAAATATTTTCTGAGGAGATATTTTTTTGTAAATTTTCAGACAAAGGAGATTAAATAATTAGCAAGTACTTTTTTATTTTGGACAGTTCCAAACATATATATTGAAAAAATTATAGAAATAAGGGGAAAAAAATTGACATTATTCCTTCCCCACTTTCTTGGATGAGGAAATTCAAATTGATTTTCAAGGCTCAAACTCATCATCATGACAACACCCAATAACTTAAAATTATTATTATTGGATCATATATTTCCATTGTCTGGCATCGGGTTTTCAATTTTTTAGGTAAGAAATAAATTCTTAAACATAAGAAAGGGAAACTTCATCATCAACTACACTATTTGAATTAACAAAAACGAGAGTTCAATTTGAATTCGTCACAGCTCATCTCCAGGGGCCGCCGGTTCGGATTATGTGGAGCGAAATATTATTTACAATAGTATTATCTGTGCACATTCAGAAAAAGTATATTCTGACAAAATAATTCCGACTACATAGCGTTGGGAAAACTAGTGACACGCGGGGTTGAAAAATAAGAAATACCTAAGGTGGATAAATAACAAAATACATGGGTGTGGAAAATAACAAGTGCATGTGGTAGGAAAACACGCATGCATGTGGTTCGAGTCCCGAGAACATGGGGTTGGGACATCAAAATGTGCTACAATATCGTAATGAGTAGTCTACATTATTGTACGATGACGAAGATGAGGATGGACGACATGAATTATACAGAAAATATGAATACAAAATTGGGTTGGGGAATCGAAAAGCGCTAACATATTGTAAAGATGGGTCTAAACCATTCTATTAATAATAAAGGGGTGAGAAGGCGACATAAGTTATAAGAAAAAGTTTAACATAAAATACATTCCAAACAACTGAATATACAATATTCACATTTTAAGACCGCTAGGAAATGATTAAATAATTGACAATTAGAATAATACAATACTGGAGTAGAAAAGTCGGATGAATATACTTCTGTTAAAGAAGACAGAGCAAAATATTAGCTTATAAGGCAATGATTGTATCATCAAAAATGGTACGGTAATAGTTAGAAATAATTCAATGAATTATATTAATATAGAGTTAACCTTTGTCAGAGCTAGAAGCTGCCTTCGTTCCTCGATAAGACAGAGTTCGTCTTTTTTTTATACTAAAACGACTGGAACATTTAAAACATAGAAATAGACAAAACGCTAGTTAACACTTATGGTTATTGGCAAAGACAATTGTGATCGGTAGCAACACAGAAAACATATGTATCATCAGAGTAAACACGATAAGATGGAGTCTCAATATTGAGAGTTATGGTGGTGGTGGTTTCGGACATGCTGAAGAACAGAATGCATTTTCTGGTTACTGGTATTATGCATTTAGCTTGTGTTTGTGGGCAAAGTTACCGTTTTGAATTGATCGGTCAATAGATGTTCCTTCAGCCTATTCGTGAAGGAAATGTTGGATTCAAGATTCTTGAGGCTTGTTGGGAGGTTGTTCCAGGATGTTGGTCCAGTGATCGAAAAAGCAGGCAGCTTCTGTTTTCCTGTGTTCAACGTGCAGAGTCTCATTATTCCATGTGAATCGGTTGTTCTTTTCACCTCGAGACTATAGGTGCCTTTGGCTGCCAGGTGAATGTTTTTCTAGAAGATCTTTATGAATTCTGATCGACTCATGGAGTGTCGGTTTGTTGTCGATGTTCAGCCACTGTAATTTTTCGAGGAGAGGACTTACATGGTCTCGTTTTCTGTGGGACCATCGCATGTTGCTTGCCTCAAAGTTTATACAACGTTGCGCTTTCTCTCTTTGAGTTTTGGTGTATTTCCCCAAATTGAAATACAGTAGTTAATGTGAGAAAATACTAAACCGTGGACAATCAGTAATCTTGATTTGAAATCCAATTATTTTCTTGTGGAGTTTAGGAACACAGAGTAGTTACGTGTGTTTGAAGGAAAGAACGTGATAAAACCACTCCTAGACTTATAACTTTATCTTCAACACGAATGTCAGATTTGTCTATCCTGTTAGAGAAATTCATTGGAACTGCTTTTTTTCGAGTTCGAGCCGAACAAGATGCATTTTGTTTTTTTCAGAGTTTAGCTTGAGTTCATTTTTATCATACCAAGATTTCAGATTAGTTGGTTGTCTCAGCGTCGTCTTTCAGCGCATTCAGATCTGACGATTTTCGGGAAAGCAATATTTGAATATCATCGGCGTACATTACCACTTTCGCTTGATTTGTTGGTAATTTACAATCGACGTCATTTACAAAAAACAAGAACAACATAGGGCCAAGTATCAAACCTTGAGGGACCCCAAAGGCAACTGTGGCCGAATTCGACATAGTTGCGTTATCGAGTTTAACGGATTTTTGCCGATTCATCAGATAACTTTCGAGCCAATTAGGATCTATTTTGATGTTGCGGAGCTTGCCAAAAAGAATTGTAAGGCATACACTGTCGAATGCTTTCGATAAGTCTAGCAATACTAGCAGAGATATCTGCCCCTCATCAAAGTTTTTGTACAGAGCTTCTGTGATGCTCATAAGTGCGTCTTCTGTTGACAATTTTTGCCGATAAGCATCTAGCAGATATTGAATAGCTTTTTTGATTCAAGGTAGAAGACTGATAGATCTAAAGTTGGATGGTTCATTTTTGTCCCCAGATTTATGAATTATTTTTATGATTGCATGCTTTCAGATCTCTGGAAAAGTTTCACTTGCTTTGGAAGTGTTAATAACTGTGCTGATATAAGGCAAGGTAACAAAGACAAGGCTGTCTTTCAGATATTGTATTGCTAAACCATCTATTCCTGTAGAAATTGTGTTCCTCAAGGCCAATACAGCTCGTTTTACTTCGTGTTGCGATACTTGCTCTGGTTTCCATCTGACGTTTGCTTCTTTATCGCTGCCTCTATCGAACGCTTTTGGACTCCATGTATCTGTTGCGTCGCTATGTAGTCCTTGATAAGCTTCCTGGGTTACCTCTTCAAAAACCTGTTTCCCAACTCCAGCGGAGTAGTTGTTAACTGCTCTGAAGCTGCTTGAATATTCGGATAAGTAGGCGAGGTGATCTTTTTTTTTGTAGGGAACAATTCTTTCTAGTACATTCCACGTTTCTTTCCGATTGTTTTTGCACTGTTCTAGTTCCTCGTGATGGTATTCGATTTTAGCCCTCTTGACTTCTCGTTTGACTCTTCTATTTGAATTCGAAATAATTGTAACCAAATGATGCTTCATTTTATTCTGCGTTAGAAATAATTTTTAAGTGCATTTTCGTTTCGCAGTTTTTCTGTAATCCATTTAACCGGCAAGCTTTTCACTGTTTTAGTTTCCGTTGGCGCCACAGCGTTCAGCTATGTGAGAAGATAGTCTGTGAGTAATTGGGCTTGCTCTGTGACGTTAGTTTTGCTATGTATCGGTTTTATCATCTCGACGTTTTCCACTAGTAGTGCTCTGAAATTATCCGCGATGTAATTTCTTTTTGTACGCCAGGGTATTTTTTATACTTGTTACTTCTCTTATGTGATGTTAATGGCGAAGTTTATTTCATGGTGATCCGATAAAGAATTGGGCTCCACGTCTGAGGTAACAATGGAAGACGGATTGTTACTTATGAGCAGATCCAATACAGTTTGGGATCCAGGTGGAATTCTTGTTGCACTTTTTAAGAGCTGATGCAGACAGAGTCTGTCTAAAATCGGCTTCATAGTTATGGAATTCAATTTCAATTCATCATCATTGAAATTTCCCAAAATGTACAGCGTTTTTCCTGGGCGGATAGCTTCTCGAAATCTTTCTTCAATGTATTGAAAAGACCGTACACTTGCTTTGGGTGGTCTGTAAAAAGAACCAACAACAAATGATCTGTTTTTTCGTACTTGGATGTTCACCCAAAGGTCATCAACTTCATTGCTGTCGTTAAGCGTTAATTGAGAAGAGGTATATTCTTCTCGCACATAAATCACGGTTCCACCTCCTTTCCTTTCTCTATCTTTTCTATAAACATTGAAGCCGTCAATCTCGATGAAGGTAGAGTTTATGTCTGATTCCAACCAGGTTTCAGTCAGACATAGAATGTCAATTGAGTCTTCCTTCATCATCATTTTGATGTGATCCATCTTTGTTCTTAAACTCCTAACGTTTATATGTTTACTGACTATATTGTTAAGGTTTTGATGGGTATTTGCAGGCATGGTTCCTGAGGAGTGGTGGCTGCTCTAGATTGAACAGTTTGTGCCTCTAGTCATTTGTTTTTACTCACAGGACAGTTGGTGTTACTTTGGGATGATTGCAGAGGCATCTCTTCATCGAATATGGATGTTTCATTGTCGTATTGCAAAAGAAAATACCTATTGGAACACTGCACATTTGTTTTCACATGCTTGTTTCGCTTCGTTGCAATATTTTGTTATTCGAAATGTGGCTTCAGAGGGTGGGTTGGTGCAAGACTACTATAGTGGTCCTCTTTCTTGGCTACAAATATTGAGTATTGAGCAGATTCATTACTTGGAGTTTGTCGGATTAAGTACAGTTTTCGTTACTATGTCTGGGTTTGTTTCATATAAGAGTGTGATTTGTATTTTGATTGCGTTGCTGAGAATTGCGGGGACTAGATCGCCAAAGCTGCTATTGTGCTCTTTGTTTTCAAAATACTTTTTCATCTCGGAGAGAAACCTATCATCTTTTTTATACTCAGTGAAGGCTTCGTTATCTTCTATGTATTCGAAGGATTCCTTCATTGCTTTAGTTTGTATCACCTCCAAGATGTTTTCATCATTAAGTTCTGTTTTGTTTTCTAAGGATTTTTCACCGCGTGAATCATTCAATGTCCTTCTGCTAATGTTGATTGTCTTTTTAATCTTAAATCATTGAGAATGGTGTCGATGTTGGTGTTCCTGGGGAATTGTTGCAAGTTTTCCGTCACCTGCATTGGCATTTGTTCATCCGGTTAATTGTTTCTTGAGTCAGCAACACTACCCTCATTTAGATTTTTAATATGCTCTTCAGCAACACTCTTACTGACGTTTTCTAAAAATCTGGATGCTAATTCTCGAGTGACATTGTTTGCATGTTTGGGATATCCTTGCCTTCGGTTTTGTTCTTTGTTGTTGAGAGTAGATTGGAGCAGGGGAGACCGAACAGAACCAAGAGAAAGAAATTTGGATCGGTGATTGAAGAGAGGCATGACTGAGGATGGCTGAACCGTGCTAGCGGAAGGAATGGGGGGAGGGTGGTAATATATGGGAGAAAGTAGCGGGAAAGATAGAGTTGGAGTTTGGGCTGAGGTTAGGGAATGGTAGCGAAAGTGGGACCTAAAGAAGAAAACGGGTGGATGGGGGTAATATATGGGAGGGATTAGCGGAATAGGTTGAGTCGGAGTTTGGGCTGAGGTAAAGGAATGGTAGCGAAGGGGGAAGATTGGGGCTTTGCTGCAAGCATAGTTAGACGAATTTGTGTGAGTAGTGTAAAGTGGAGGAGGAGGCTAGAAGAAGAAATGAAGAGTCGCTGAGGGGACGTTTTTGTTGTGACAGTGTTGAAAAGGCGTTGCACGGGAGCTAATTGTGTGGGGATGATAACGAGCTACTGTTTGGTGATTTTTAGTTTGAATTTTAGTTTGGGGGTGACGCGAGGGCGCTAAGATGTACGTTTTCTGCGAGTAGATGTCCTATGCTGACGTGTGATGGGGTGATGATACGAGATGAAGGCCATACGATGGAGGGAAGTAGAAGAAGGGAGGAGACCAGAGTAATGATTGCTTGCTTCTGACATTGTTATAGTATAGGGATGGCAATACCTCAACCCTCTGAGGAACGTAACGTGCTACAGTGTTCAAGAATTTGATAATTCCACTATTGTTTAGACTAGCATTCTCTGGATGAAACAATTGTTCGTCGGGGGCACCAGTGAATAAGTCTCTTAGTTTACCTGTTGAGATAACCGAGCCTCATAGAGTGGCAAATACTCACGAAACGGCGCATCTGTTCCATTGTTTTCAGATTGAAGGGTTCTGTCATGTATATCTTGGCATTTTATATTAAAATTGTTGTGGTTATTTTAACTACTACTTCATTTTCGACGTAGCCCGTTAGCACAATAATGTAATTTTTGAATGGATTTGCACCTTCAATGATTCTAGACAGAGCACCATAGTCGTTGATATTTATCTTTTGAAAATTGCATCTATCTGAAAGGTCGGGCGTTGAAAAAATTTTCATGAGGATATCACTAATGAGTAATGTCTTGGGAGTCTTGGTATTTTCTGTTGACCCGGTGCTGTTGCTTGATGCTTCACAGTGAGCTGGCTTTGCTGTTGCGGATTTTTCTGTTGAGATGACGATTAAAGGCTCTGTATCGGAGGAATAAATTGGAGTTATGGACTCAGTTTCAGAGGTACAAGGGGTGGGAGATGGAGAGCTCAGCAGTGTTGGGTGAGTATCTGTCACCGAACCGAATGAGCAGCCCTGTGGGAGAGGGTAGGCTTCTCCTTATAGTGTTTTGGAGTACATGCGCTGGCCACCGGAGTGTGTGGGCAATGCGGCAGCTCTATGTTTATAAGCTTGCTGGTTCTGGTGCATTTTTGGCTTTTGTATGATATGCAGTCTCTGTTATTTTTGGCACATGCGCATTTCTAGCATGTTCCACTATAACACATGCTTCTGTTGGCAGTGTAGCTGTGGGGCGACATGTCTTTAATTCAAGGTTAAATCTCAGTGAAGTGGCCTACTTAGAGTTTTATTGTTGGAGGGGCTTAGAGAGCGTATTTTTAGCTTACAATTTTAGGTCTCTGCGTTAGCAGGAGGACCCGTGACTTTATCATGTACAGGATCGTGTGTGGCTATTACCTATAGTTGGAACACATTCAAATTCTTGTTCAATCGTTCAAAAACCTTTAAATCTTGTCAGATCTATTATACCGCCTTATTACTACTTACTTTTAATTGTATGCCAACATTAAAAACTCTTTGTAATAAGAAAAACAATAAATTCGGGAAGAGGCAATGACAAATAATTAGATGGTAATTTTAATAAAAGCCGACTAAGCCTATGCAAAGTTGTTTGATATAAACTTAATCGGAAGATACAAGTACAAGATATTATTCTATTGTTAGAAGAAAATTGCACCAAGGAATTAAGTTTTAGGTTATAACAATTTGTTTAAATTATCCAAAACTTTGTTAATATTTAGAAATCATTCAGACAAGAATCACTAATAATTTAGCTATAAATTATAATAAATGTTGACTGGTCAAAAAGAGATTTTTCATAGCGTGAACTTGAAAATTAGGAAAGAAATACTCTCATAACCATTTATCTTAACTGGAAATTATTGAGTTGTCGTTCATTTTTACCATATGATCCTCAGAGCCTTCTATTTGCGCAGGTTGATGAGACATAAGCAGAAGCGATATAATAATCTCTCTTAGTGTATGAAGTACCTGATAGTGAATTTGCAGTCCATAGGGTCAAAAGGCTTATGCTGAGGTGCAGTTTACTCGAGGAACCAGAAATGAGTTCTAAACTCAACACGGGAGGAGAGGCAGTGGAAAAGAGGACTGGGGTAGAGAGCAGCATCAGCTACTCATCACCGTGGGATGGTGAAAGGCACGCACATGTGTACACATTAGTCGGAGCCGCACACAACTCCGATGTTTCAGATAAGGTACGGTTCAAAACGGCAGCTGAAATGCAGATAATTTTTACAAATAATCTTGAAGTAACAGGAAAAGAGAAAGGCTACCTTGGTTTTGACGGTTGTCGGGAAATAATTTTAGATAGTGAATTATTTTGTACGTATGAAAAATCTAATACAAAATAATCGTGAGCGGAACACGAATGAAGGCTAAAAAGCTCAAAAAGTTCTCTACTCAGACGTTTATAACATATATACATATATATATCTAACCCTCCAATATATTTTAATTAGAGTAGCTGTTCGATTTACAGTTTGTCTTAGAGCCAGTTATGTGTGCTAGTTAATGCAACCTCAAGAAATGAGTTACGTGTAGTAGTAACAAAAACATCAACATAATTTTAAATTAAATGAATGACCAAATTCAGACAGATAGAGGGATAAATAATTAGCTAGAAAAACTACTCACAGAAATGATTTTGACCATTTTTTGTAGAATAAACAAAGTTTTGAGAACCTCTTTACCAAGACAATTCTGACAAATTCTTTGTAATAAGAACAGCAAATCCAGAAAGAATTTTGCCAGATTTTGGCTCATCAATGCTAGAAGGTACAGTCGGCAGCAAAGGTCGAGACACCTAATGCAAATATTCACACTGACGTAATTTCTGTCAGTGAAAAGTTGACGAGTACAAGGTTGGGTATTATCATCTTCATGATACGAGGAATCAGACGAATTTCGGTAATCCTCGGGCCGTTCTTTTAGTAGCAGTTACAGCAAGATGGCATGTATGAGAAGATGCTCATTTATCGCAAGTGAAGGTACATGATGGTACATCAAACTATTTTACCGCCCTATTACAACTGGTTTAGAATTGTTTGTCAACATTACAAGCTCTTCGATATAAAAAACAATACATTTAGAAAGAAATGGAGACAAATAAATTGGCTAGTAATTTTTATAAATGCTGTCTCAGCCTATACAAAGCTTTTTGATATAAATTTGATCAGATGACGCGAGTACAGATATTATTCTATTGTTAGAAGGAAATCGCACAAAGGAATTAAGTTTTAGGTTATAACAATTAGTGTAAATAATCGAAAACTTTGTTAATATTGAGAAATAATTCAGACAAGAGGAAGTAATAATTTTGCTGGAAATTATAATAGATATTGACTAGCTAAAATGAGATTTGTCAGAGCGTAAACTTAAAAAGTCGAAAAAAATACTCAAAATCAGTTATCTTAGAAGGAAAATTATAGTTTCTCTTTTCTTCACTAAATAAGACACTATATAATAGTATCTTTTAGTGTATGAATTACCTATTGTGTGATTTTCAACCCGAAAGTTAGACAGGCTTATACTGCGGTAGCTACACAATTTATTGGAGGAGTCGGAATGAACCTTAATCCCAAAAAAATTGAACACATTGTGCTAGTAAAAATAAACCCACTGCTAACCCACTTGGACTCTGTCTTCACAGAACACAATATATTCAAAGAGACGAAATGAATCATAATTCAGAAAAATTAGGACGCTTTGTACTAATACAAATTAATCATTAGAGGTATGAACTAGAAACAAGAGAATGTCACCTAAAGGTTTGAGGACAAAAATGTGAGCGGTACGTTGGCATATTGAAAATATATATTTGCCCGCGGGTTAGAAATGCGTACCCTTGAATAATGCGTACGTATGAGCCAAAAACATGAGAATTCTACTTAAATGTTCTGAAACAAAAATGTGAGCAACAGGTTGGCTTATTGAAAATATATATTTGCCCACATGTTAGAAATGCGTACCCTTTAATAATACGCGAGTTTTCCCCGCGGGTTAGGAAAGGGTTAGAAACACGTACATTTCCCAGTGGGTTAGAAACACGTACAGGGCGCTAAGTAAGGTTAGGTTGGGAAGGCAATGTTCCAACAATATACTTGTAACGCAACCAGCAAAATCGAAAAGCCTGCTTGCCCTCACTAGTAGAAGGCCAACTCGCTGGTAGATGGCTATACTGGTAGAAGACCATGTCGCTGTTAGATGACAAGACTGGTAGAAGGCAGTCTCGCTGTTAGATAGCAGTACTGGTGGAAGGCTGCCTCGCTGTTAGATAGCAGTACTGGTAGAAGGCCGTCTCGCTGTTAGATAGCAGTACTGGTGGAAGGCCACCTCGCTGTTAGATGTCAATACTGGAAGAAGGCTGCCTCGTTGGTAGATGACAAGACTGAAAAAAGGCCGTCTTGCTGTTAGATGGCAAGACTGGTAGGAGGCCGTCTCGCTATTAAATGGCAAGAAGGGTAGGAAGGCCGCCTTGCTGGTAGATGGCAAGACTGGTAGAAGGCAGTCTCGCTGTTAGATGGCAAGACTGGTAGAAGGCAGTCTCGCTGTTAGATGGCAAGACTGGTTGAAAGGCCGCCTCGCTGTTAGATGGCAGTACTGATAGAAGGCTGCCTCGCTGGTAGATGGCAGTACTGGTATAAGGCTGCCTCGCTGGTAGATGGCAGTACTGGTATAAGGCTGCCTCGCTGTTAGATCGCAAGACTGGAAGAAGGCCGCCTCGCTGTTAGATGGCAAGACTGGTAGAAGGCTGCCTCGCTGATAGGTGGCAGGACTGATAGAAGGCCTTGCGCTCCAGTGGTGAGAGGAAAAAAGCAGTGAAAGGTGGTGGAAGTTGATAAAAAAAGCAACATTTTATTAGTCTGAAGTGATGAGAGGCACTCACACGTGTCTACATCAGTCGATTTGATTTGAGCCTCATTTCCAACAGAGCCTCAACGCGAGTCATAATAGGCTCCCCCGTAGGGCTCGATGATTATTGATTCCAGTAGGCTCGCACGTCTAAGTGTGCGAGGAATAAACGAAGCAGCGTTTTCAACGTTAGAAAAAATGTGAAAAATTTAGCAATGTCAGACGCACGCTAGTGCGCAAAAGAAAAAAAGCTTACTCGAAACGGATCTCCGCTTCCAATCCTTTAGAACATAAAGTGATATGTACGCACCCTAGTGCGTACAGGTAGCATCGTCTAGATTAATACAAGGTCAGCGGCTACACGGGCAACATCAGCTCAGACAGCAACGCAACACAACATTTACAGCTACGCGGTTTAGTTGTTTAAATACAGTTTATTCATTTAGGTAAGATAAATACTTAGATGAAACGAAACGAATCCTCGCCTCCAACCCCTAAGATTTGATTTGATTTGGGCCTCATTTCCACCAGAGCCTCAACGTGAGTCATAATAGGCTCCCCTGTAGGGCGCGACGGTCGTTGATTCAGGTAAGTCCGCCCGGCCTCGCGTGCGAAAATATTAGTTTTGTCAAGATGAAGTCAGTACATATTTTGATTGTGTCATAGTCGCGTACATAGTTAATGAGGTCGCGTACATAGTTAATGCGTATCTTCATAAAGTGTGTTGTTGTTTCTGTGCGTAATGAGGTGGAGGGACCACCTCATTCGGAGGTTTAGACAGTTTCGTATAGTCCGGTGTGTTTTCCGAAAGCGATAAGCTTTTTACGGTAGGTTGGGTCCGTGAGCAGGCTTTGTAGGTTACACGGGGGATCTAGGAACGCTCGTCGGGCTGCCGCGAGTGCGTTGCAATCCATCAGTAAGTGTTTCACGCTGATAGCCACTTGGTGGCAACAGGGGCAAGGTGGCGCTTTTGGTCCTATGTCGACATCCATCAGGTGG
>SDVV010016208.1:0-14311 GCA_016164225.1 Gammarus roeselii
GGGGGGGGGGGGGGGGGTTGTGATGGTACCGTAGAGGGCTGGTGCGTGCCGTGAACGCGGTCTATGCGTGAGCGGTAAAGATGTGCGCAGTGAGTCGGGACGAGGCGGGCGGAGGGAGGGGGGTATGTGACGGAGGGAAGGGGGTATGTGGCGAAGAGCGAGGGTGTTTTTCCCCGAGGTGCGCCTTCTCCTCCTCCTCCCATGGGAATTCAAAGTCTGACCCTCCGTCCTTCTCATCCTCGTCCTGATAGGGATTGGGTCCCTCCTCGTACCCCCCCTGGCCTTCCCACCCGAGATGCTATCCTTCCATATCGTGGAATCTTACCTCCACATCGTTGGAAAGGGACTGGAGAAGAGCCTCGATAAGGTCTTCAAGAGCCTATCGCCAAAAGAACCTTGTCGAGCTTCGTGGCCATGGCGGAGCAAGGGGGTTGGTAGCTGGGGAGCGGTCTACATTGAGAGGGCGAGCGAGGCCGCGGGGGACACTCCCTCACATTCCCCTGTGCGGGCCCCGGACGCTCGAGCCAACTCAGGTATGTTGTCCCCCGCGATCGGGGACTCAGAGTTGTGGGGCGGGGAGATGTGGAGGAGCAATGTCTTGACCGATGTTGCAGCTCCCTCGTCCGATGCGGTCCGCATGGACAAGGAGAGCAGGCCCGGGTCCCCCGGAGTGCACTCCCTCTGGGAGTATGTTCAGCGTGCTGTCATGAGGAAGTGAGTGCCGAGATCGCCGAGAATGATGCGTCCTTTGTCGCGCATCTGTGACCCAGAAACCGAGGGCGCATCAGGGGTAGGGGACCGCAAGGGGGGCCGTTCGTGTGAATAAGGCTATCCCTGCCAGAGCCCCTCGACGATTGGAGGAAGAGACGACTAGGGCCGTCTGCCGCCGTGCTGTCCTGCTTTGTCTTCCGTTTGCTAGTCGCCAAGTAGCGAGGTGGATTGCGTTGCGTGCCTGGAAGTGTAAGGTGGCGGGAGTCAGGGTGCAAAAAGGACCCCGTGTCCAATGTGGCGTTGCCAGAGTATCTTAGTCTCATGGACCAAATTCTGTTCAGGGGCCGCTTCCATAACCGATAGACAGATGGCGCACCCTGCTGACGTATACACGTGTTCCGCGAAGCAGCTTGAGTATCTTAGGCAGGTGGTATGGAGGTCGTTCTTAGGCAGAGGGCAGGCAAATCGGGAGCAGGTGAGCCGGGAAGATGTTTCCAGCATGTTCTGAAATCAGGGAGAGAGAAGTAGAAGTCGGAGGTAAAGACTTATACGAGAGTAAGACTAGAACCCAATATTTTGCGAAAAGGGTTTTGATCCGACCAAAATTTGTGATTATGTCTTCACACAAGAAATACTTTTTTATCTTTTCAATAATTTTTCTGTATCAACAATTTATGATGAGAACTGTACTGACAAATTGTCGTGCCGACAGAATTCTGTCTCAACAAATTTCAGTTTCGATTTTTTTTGTCGAGAACTGTAACAACAAATTGTCGTGTCGTGGGAGGCAGCTCACTGAGAGCACGTTCAGTGCGGCAGGGCAACAATTGCCAACCCCATCTGTGGCTCGAGGGGCAATGGGTCACTACTCCACTGCCCAGATAGCCGCCGCACACTGAATCTTACCCAAGAGAAGGTGCTCGGACGCAGAGCCGAAGTGCTCTGCGTCCGAAGCCGGAGCGAGTGATACATGATGGTAATTATGATGATGATTATAGATAGGGTTGAAAAAGAGTAATATAGGAAGAAAAATGAAGTGTGAAAGGAAAGAGAGTAAGAGATAAGAGTGCTGGCGCTACCAGCAACTAAGTACTGTTTAACAGAGTTCTCCAAGTAGATTATCATTTGAGGTCGTCGGACCACTATTACTGGTTTAGTTTCAACTAGTTCGTTGCGACTTTTTCTACAGTGCTAGGACCAGTCCAGACACCCGGTGAGGCGACCGGGGCCGACGCGGGAGGCGCCACAAGCGTCCTAACTGTCCTCCCCCCCCCCGAAGTAGATTTAATTCGATTCTCTAATTCTTACATTTGCTCCACTTATCTTTATTAGCCGTTTTGTTTGAATTATTTTGCATGCTGTAGGAGTTTAATTTTACTACGATAAATCACGGTTTATATCGAAGTTGCATCCCATCCTCCGCGGCCGACTCGCTGCCCTCCTCGCCATCGCCGATCTTTTTGAACTCAGCCGCAGACAAATAAGTGATGCGACTTCTCACTCCACGTACGTTCTCCCCAAAGATTAGCCTTTTCAGGGTATCATTACTGTAGTCACCGTCTCACTGCATTACAAATTTTAGCTTCTTCCCTTCGTATAATCTCACTTCTTGAGCAGTTTGAAGTTTCCTCTTAGCACTTCCTTCGATTATCACCAAGTTTGTTTCATACTCTTCTGCAGTCATGACTGGTTGAAGGTGTATGGCTGCCGTTTCCAGGTGTCGTTTCAGTGTTTCTTCTGGGTCGGTTAAGCCGTTTCCCATCTGTAAGGAATACTTCTTCTGTTACTTCCTTGATGGTCGATTCGAACGAGCTCGTCGCTGTCGATGTGCCGGAGTTGATGATGTGGATTCTTTTTTTCTTTTCTAGATTTCGCGCAGTGTTGCGAGTATCCCCCATTCTATCGTGCTTGAATAGCTGGTCAGATTGAAAATTAGGGTCATGTACAATTGGCTTAATGTTATTAGCTCTCTGGGTTTTATTCAGGTGCTCGTTGTAAGATCCCGGGGTTATAATGTTTTGCACGTGTGCGTCCAAAATCATCACCAGAGCCCTCATTCCTGTCTCTGCCATTAGGCCCTCTGTTACGCTTGCCTGTCGCTGTTGCCGGGCTGTGGAGAGAGCCTTGGTCACCACTCTGGCATAGGTGCTTTCCTGTTTGGTTAATTCCTCCTCTTTCTTGTTGTATTCTCTTTCTCACTAGGTCCTTCTTCACCGGACAGCTCATGGCCATCGTTCTGTGCGCTCCTTTGCAGTTGGGGCACTTCTTTACTTCCTCTTAACAGTCTCTGAAGTTATGGTGTCCAGAGCATTCGGAGCATCTAACCACGTCCGGTGTCTGGCAGTCCTTTGTCTGATGATCTTAGTAGGTATAACAGTTAAAGCCCATCAGGAGGTCAGTATATTTCTCTTGTTGTATTCGAGAGCCCGAAATATTCATATGACAGCACAGAAAGTCACTCTCCACTGCCGACCTTGCCACCTCAGAAGAGGCGAACTCCACTTTCAATATGTGTGTATAGTTCTTAAATTTGATTATCTGATATTTTTAAGTTCCTGTTACTTTTATTCTATTTCTTCTTTGATCTCCTTGCCGGAGTGACCTCCAACGTGAGTCAATTTGTCGGCAGATCTCTGAGCGCTGAGCTCTTATCTTCGGAGGAAGACTAGCCACCAGGCCAACTTGGTTTAGCGTGACTCGAGCTGCGCCAGTCAACATCTTCTTTACGTCTTGCTCAAACTCCGTGACGGCGTTGAACCCATTCTTCACTTCTCGGATTCCGGTCAGGGGGAGCTCCAGCATCCTCTGTAATACTTCAAGGACCTCGTTCTTGTCAGGTGGCTTCTTTGGGTAGGAGAACCTCAGAAACAGTTTCTCGAACTGAAGCATCCTGCCTCCCCTCAGTCCGCACGCTTCAAATAACAAGTAGAGCCAAGGTTAGTTTGTTAAAATGAAACACAGAAGGAGTGTCTACCTCTCTCAGAGACTCTGGTATGCTGTCTCCAGGAGGGTCTCGACCTCTACTCTCAGCTCGAGGTCCTTACCCTAATGACCTCCCTGTAGGTTTGGACCTTTTGGAGGTTGGAAATCTATACTCTTCTGGAGCCAGAGAATCCATCTTTCTGCGCTAGTTTAGGTTAGTAGAGGGCGAGCCTCAGGACAGTCAGGGTTTTCCTAGTCGACCACAGAGACAGAGCCTCTTAGTTGGGGTCAACTGCTTCAGCGAATACTTTGCTAAAACAATTTCCAGAATCTCTAGGTATTGCCGAGAATTGGGTACTTTACAGTAGCCTTTCGGCGCCCGGGTATCTGGAAGACATTTAGACCGATAGGCGCATAACGCCACGCGCCGCCTAGCGGACAAAAGTTTTATTCCTAAAAACTCGAGGACAGTCGAGGAACTTGAAAGTTTCGAGATTCCAGAGTAAGGTTAAAAGACACGAAGGTTTAAATGGGTCGCAAAATACGTTCAACGGATGATATCAAAATTCACTCGTAAAAACGTCTCTAATGTTTCCTCTTCAGGATTCATAGAATAAAATCAGAAGCGCAATGCTAACCATATAGCTCTTACGAGTGGAAGAGGAAGAATAATATGAAGACATAGGAATGAAATGGCCATGGGTGAACCGTATTAATAACCGAGGTTAGACAAATGCAACACTCCAAGAAATTCAACCAAGGACTAATATTAAGGCAGGTTTTCCTTCCATACTTCATTATTAATAATATATCCTTTCGTGAAGAATCATCATCATACCGTAGCTACAATCAATCATCTACACCAGAGCCAAAGTGCGCGTTATATCAGACTCCCCCGTAGGGCACAAAGATCATGATTCTGGTAGGCTCGAACTTCTCTGTGTGCAAAAAGTGACTTCAACTACATCAAACTATAGTGGCGTTTCCACTGTGGCACAAATGCATGCTGGTACATGGATACATGAACAAAACTTTACAAGCGTGTAAACTAAGCTAATAAAGATTTCGTATTGATGTTCTAACCAATAATTACATCAAATTAAGAAATTAAATATGTTAACTTAGGTGCATGTGAATGCTGTACACACAGGAGAAAGGTTTAACTAGATATTCGTATATCGTTACAGGGAAACCACGCGTCCGCCTAACGCAGAATCATTCCCTCAACCCACCGTGTTTCATGGCATCGTCGGTGGGAAGGCGAAGTGTACGTCTGTTTTCAGTAAAAAAATAGAACTCCCTTTCATTCCTCTGATTCAAAACTTTGAATCAACATAAATCCTAACACTGCAACTTATTCCACATATGGTTATACAAATATATACGCGGGTCTTGTTGGTGCGACGCAGCGGTGCTTGAGGGACATGAACACACACGAAACAATGCTCTGGTGTCCACACAAAAATATTTCTTCCAACGGGTGACCGGCTTGGAACTTCGTAGAGGAAGATATTGCTGAAATTCGCTCAACGAGTTGGGTGGCAGTTAATATATTGCCAACCACTAAAGAAGTGTATTCTAGTATGGACACCAGAGCATTGTTCTGCCAGTGTATTCATGTCCCTCAGCTCCATTGCATCGCACCAAAAATACGGCCGCCCACGAGGGAGCCTACATCAGTCAGGAGGACCAACTCCGTAAGGAGGACCAACTCCGTAAGGAGAACCAACTCCGTAAGGAGAACCAACTCCGTCAGGGTGTCTTGCCTGCGGTGGCGGCGATTGGGGCTTCGACCTCATCTAAAGTGCCTCAACCCACAGAGTTTCATTTCCTCGCGTTTGGGGATTGCGCCTTATGCGCCGTCTCTGCGGTGTTGACGTGAACGCAGCCTGTGCGCTGCCCGGGCCTCAGGCCCACAGACTCTTTCAAGACACTAGAGTTCATCATATATACTCATTGTTGTTCATGGACTTGTGAATAATACCTATCATTTCTCTCCCAAAAAACATCCCTGTTTCACATGAGGTTATCCCGGCACGCGTCTGGTTGGGACGTTGCAGTGTGGCAGAGACATAACACGCTTCAAGTTTTAATGTTCTGGTGTCCACGATTAAAATTATACCACACGGGTGGCAAGTTGTTAACTATTACACGACCCAAAGTTAATCCAGATAGCACCAAAAACACTAAGCCGGTTAGCCCTTTCTCATTTCCCACCTCCCCTTGTCTCAACTCGCGCAAGTCTGTTTCGAGGATTTCGGGCGCGCACCGCCCGGAATTTTCGAGGCTAAGCAACAACAACAACAACCAACAAGACGCGCGTCCATATAGGGATGAACTCACGTGGATCAAGTGCAAATGTTGGGAGTAAAGTTGACTCGATGTTTTGTACCAGATGAATGATAGAGTTGTGTCAATTTTTACTGAAACAAATACGGACATGATGTCATCCCAACCGACGATGCCATGAAACAGGGTGGGTTGAGGGAATGATCCTACGCTTGGCGGACGCGTTGTTTCCGGGTAGCTAACGATATTTGAATATCGGGCTGAACCTTTCTAGCTGAAACCTTGTCCCATCATGCAGAGATGGGTGACTGAGGTCTTACGCGGTGCGCAGGCTGTGGTGTCTTCTGTCGCAGCAACCACATCAAGAGTTCTACCATGGGCCTAGACGAAAGCAACGTATGAAGAATACCCTAGTGATGAAGCGAATTATTTGACTAAGAGCGAGGACGGAGGAGGTGGGTAAAGTGTAAACGGCCAGTTGTTGTTAGAGAAAGGTGATATACGGAACAGGTGTGTTGAGTATTTTGACTAGTTTATGAATGTTAATGTCAGAGGCTGATATATTCCAGCGATTGGTGGTAAACTGATGTCGCAGACTAAGGAAGAGGAACAGGAGGTGGTAGAGATGATAGAAGGAAGTTTGGTTTGGATGGCGTCCCGACAGAGTGCTTGAAGAGATGTAAAGTAACGAAAGTCGAATGGCTGAGGAGGTTACTATATCTGGTGTCATGTCGGGCGTAGTTCCGATTAAGTGACTGAGTGCTTACAATGTCCATCTGCGTAAGGGTAAATGAGACAAAAATGACTACAGGAATTCAAGAAGTTTCAATTGGTATTGTGATAAAATTGTACGGGAGAGGGAGAGTGCTAACCAAAATTATTAGACAGTACGGTATATTGTAATTGACAAGGAACGGTGTGGCTTGAGGAGTGGAAGAGGGTATAGAGATCCGATTTCTGCGGTGGGACAAGTCTGTGACAAGCACCATGCGATGGGAAAGGATGTGTTCCGAGCCTTCGTTGATCTGGAGATTGCTACGATAGGGTCGACATGAAGTGCCTGTGAAGGGTGCTGCGTTTGAATGGAGTAGGCGGTAATTTGTTGGAAGCGATGATTGATTCTAAGTTTGCAGAAGATCATGCGTCAGTGTGGGGAGCAAGGCGAGTGCTTGGTACACAGTGAAAGTGGGGCTGAGACAAGGTTGTCTATGTCTCCCTAGCTGATCGATCTCTACATGTATGGAGTGGTCAGGGAGGTAAATGCGCGTAATAAGTTGCCGATTTAGAGATGTTGGAAGAAAATGGGTGGAGTTCTCAGTTAGTCAGTTACTTTTTGCGGACATGATACGGCACTAGAGGCAGATTTGGAGGATAGTTGTGTATACTAGTGTCAGAGTTAGGTTGAGTATGTAAGACACTAGTGTTGGAGTCAGGTTGAGTATGCAAGATACTAGTGTCGGACGGAGTTAGGTTGAGTATGTAAGATGAAGCAGAGAGTTGACTTGAGTAAGAGACGAGTAACGAGAGGCTCAACAAATGTCAATGGGTTCAGAACGAGTGTCCACATGAATGGAGAATTATTGAAGGATATAAAGTGTTTCAAGTACCTGGCCGTCTATGTGAAGAAAACTGAACTAGTGGAAACGGATAAAATCGCGAGTGAAGGAAGGGTGTAAAGTGGGGGGTGCACTGCAGAAGAGTAATGAGCTGTAGGACCCTGGGTATGGAAGCAAGGAGAGGGTAGTTGTGGGAGAGCGAGAAAGTTAGAAGACAGTAAATTGCCATGTTCCGTGGTGATTCGGACAAATGACGAGGATGGAGGATGGGAAATCGGAGAAGAGAGTGATGAAGACGGCGCTAGGTAGACGAAGGCCCAGAGGTAAAATATAATCGAAGAAGATGTCACTGGGCATAGCTCTTCACTTTTTATGGTCGTTTTAATCCCACTGAAAATATCAGAAGCAATGAAAAGTCCTTAAAATTGATAAAAATTAATTGGCTGCCCTTCTATAGGATCACAAAAAATGTAATGAGAGAAAAAACTAAGATAAGCCAACTCAAATGCCAAGAATGAAATTTCACTTGCCTCAGCCTACGAAATGGGTCATGTAGGGCGAAAAGCAACCGGAGATATATATTGAAAGATAGCACTAATCATGAGAGGGTCATTTAGAAATATATAGCCATAATTGGAGACTCCGTAGGAAATACCGATAAGATTTTTAAACAACTAGTGATTGGTTTAAACTGTTAACTATTCACACATGCACAGCTTATGGAGACATAATTTCAATAATTTGTTAAATAAAACTAATTCTAGTGAAGTGGTCCAATAAGTTCAACGTCCTAAGGGTCCTGGGTTTTACGAACTAAATCCTAGATGGACCAGAGAAGAATTAATGTTCAACCAGTCACCTTTAGATTTTGACATCAATGTTGGCTAATTTTAATGTCAGTTCAATAGTTAGTAAACCCCGGGATAACAGTATAAAGTCAAGTAGTAGACGGAAAATAGCCGTCAATCATAGAACGTGCGACAGATCCGGTCACTCGGTGACGCATCGAGAGCAAACTTGTTTATAATATGCAGAGGGAAGGGAAATAATATGCAGCGAGAAGGGAAATAATGTGCAGTGAGAAGGTAAATAATGTGCAGTGAGAAGGTAAATAATGGGCAGTGAGAAGGTAAATTATGTGCAGTGAGAAGGGAAATAATATGCAGTGAGAAGGAATGGAATTTTATTGATTTTTCGTATACTAGCGGAGTGTTACAATAGTTCAGCGTTAGGGCTGGTTTCAGGTGTAATACCGGGCACATGAGTTAAGTGCATGCTTTACGTTTTGGAGGGCGCGAATAAGAATCCGTTTAAGGAGGCCCAGTTCCAGACTAGGTTTAGACATTTCTGGAATTTCTGTTGAATTGTTAAGAGGCTAAGGTGATGAAAACAATCTTCCGTCGTGCGGGAGAATGTCTGCTATCTGGTCGATTTTGAGTGTAGAAAAAGTGACACTGAGGACGCTTCCTTGGGGGACGCCCATTTCTTGCGGATAGGATGGTGACAGGGTGTCGCCGACCTTAACCCTGAAGGTGCGGTTTTGCAAGAATTGGTCGATGTAACGTGGTAGTTGGCTTTACAGCTCTTTACGGTGGAGTATCGTATGCTTTTTTCCACGTCAAAAAAACATGGAAACCACGTGTCTTCTGCGGACAAATGCCTGTCTAATGTTAGATTCCAGTCTTACAAGGCGGTCCGTCGTAGAGTGGCGCTTGCGGCCGCCCACTGGATGCGGTTCAGGCCTGCATGCATATCAAAGTAGTCGACCAAGCGCGTGTTTATCTTCTTTCCATGGACTTGCATAGAACGCTGGGGCGAATTATGTGGGTCACCGTGGAATTTCCCAGGTTTGGGTATAGGGATAATTACTGATTTCAGTCATTGGTCGGGACAAATGAGTTCAAATACAGAGTTTTGAACACTTGTAATAAGTGCTCACGGGCGCCATCTGGGAGATTCTTGATCATGTACCCGGTTTGGCCCTGGTGAAGATTCACGTGTTGGTTTGTGGCGCACTGTAATTCATGGAGGGAGAAAGGTTTGTTGTAGGCCTCTTAGTTTCAAGAAGTGAAGTCAAGATGTTAATTTTCTCGCAAGTTTTTTCTCGTTGGAAAGCAGCAGTTTAGTTTGTCAATTGCGATATCTGGCTAAAAATCTGAGCTAGTATATTTGAGGCTTCCGCCTGGGAAGAATAAGTTTTGCCCCTGCCTGAATGGATTTTAATAGGTCGCTCGGGTTTTCCCCACATGAAAGATAGTGTTGACTAACCGAGCCCAGCTTTCACGTTTCTTCTCCACTCGAAGTTTTCAGTATATGGCAGATGCCCTTTTCCACGCTACTCTGTTCCCGGGGGACCGTGCGCGTCGGTAGGCATGGTATGGCCTTTCACGCTCATCGCTTGCTTCTTTCACATCTCAGCACCACCATGGTTTCAGAAAGAAGGTTGAAGGGGCATATTGGGGAATGCTTGCCTCGACAGCAGCTTGAAACTTATCGTATAGTTGGGCGACGAAGTCATATTTCGAAATGTATTCGGGGATGCTATCCATATCGCTCCGCGCGATGTGTGCCGAGTATTCCACTTAGCTGGCTTTCCGGTAGTTGAATCGAAGTTCTTGTGGGGCAGGGTTTCTTGGTTGGTTGTTTGGTAACAAGCGATATGATGACTGGGTTATGGTCACTGACTGGGTTATGGGGTGCCTGAGTTGGGGAGCATAAAGCTAAATCGATAAGTTTCGCTTCCGGGGGTGATTCGAGTGGGTTGTCCGTTGTTGAGAAGGACCAGGTTGTTAGTGTTTATAGTGTTAGCCATTATCACTCCCAGGGGTATGTTTTCACGCATCCACATGTTTCATTGTAGCTGTTGAAGTCTTCAAGGTGGAGTATTGACGAGAGCAGTTGGTTTAGCAATTCAGTCATTAGTGCTTCCGAGAGATCATGGCTTCGTGATGAGTAGATGGATACCACTGTTATTGGCCTTGAGGGCATTTCTTTATAGCAATAGCTTGGAGTTCTGTCCTCAGGGGGAGAGGGGGGTAAGGTACGCTTTGGTGGATCATAAGTGCCACTCCGTCGTGAGCAGTCACGTTGGTGTGGCCTTCGCGACGGTGCATGATATATTGGGGAAATTCTGTAAGTTGCGGTCTCTCGGAGTTTGATCTCTTGGAGGCCAGCACCAAAGGTTTATGGGTGGCGATTATGGCTAGTAATTCATCTTTCTTGTTTCAGAGTCCCTGAAAGTTCCACTGGAGTATTTTGTTGTTCATTTTGAAGGCTGCTCACCCTCAGACCTCGATGATCTAGAGTGGTCGCGTGATTAGCTGGAGCTTTGTGGTACTCGCGTTTCTGAGTTTGCCCAGGGGTTCCGGGTCGGGAGTGTCCTCCTTCGGTGGGAAGCGGTCTGTTGTGGTCACGGCTGCGATTGCTCTTGTGGGAAGATGAGGGTGTGTGCTCTTTGTGTTTGCTTCGTGAGAGAGTGCCCTCTTCTTCTGTGGTAGTCTTTTTGATCTGCGTGAGTGGTTGTGTGGAGTGCGAGGTATTTGGGCTAGGTAAAATTACTGGTTGATTAGGGGTATCGAGTATGAGCTCTTCGAGATAAGCTCCGTCAGTGAGGCCGTGATCGTTCTTGCTGGTGGCCTGTTCGTGAGTCGGGTTTGTTAACGGGGGATCGGGTCCCTCGCAATGGTTTTCCACGAATGGAGTTGCATGAAAGGCAGGTGGAGGTGGTTTAGATTTTTTTTCCAGTCTGGCCGTTATTAGAGTTGTTGCTGATCTTTTAGCTCAGTGGCGCCTGGGTATCATAGGCTTCTTCATCCCTTTGCCTTTTTTTCTTAGTAGTGAGCCTTGCCGCGTGGTCAACTGCGGGGGATGCATCCATCTCGGTGTACTCCTGGGCATCACAGGAATTATTTCTAGGACTGTGCGTCTCTGGTGCAGGGGTGGTCGCTGGGCTGAGTGAGGAAGCACTGCAGCCAGGTGGGAGTGTTGGAGTCTTGTAACGATGTTGTCCTGATGATGTGTGAATGTCGTCGGGTGAGTTTGATTGGATTGTCGATTTGACTGCTTTGGCATAATTGAGGCGGTTTGAGTTATCGTCTTCCCAGATTTGGATGGCTTGTTCCCGGGTAACTGTGTTCGTTTTGTGTGATTATTTCTTTTTGGTCCATGTATACTGGGCAGTCGCAGTTGCTTGCCTCATGGTAGCATGAGCAGTGGTAGCATTTAGGGTAGCGGACTGTGCAGTCTCTTCTGTTGTACTTACCAGCGCACTTCTTACAACGTTGGGGTGTATGTGGCTGGCAGTATGCGATGACGTGACCGTATGAAAGACATTTTTTGCCCATTGGGGGCCATGTTGCAACTGGGTAGGTTTTGGTTCTTCCTCGTTTACCAGGGATTAGTATAAATTCCGGTGCGTCGAGTCCTGGGAAGGTAATTTGGTATGCAGTAGAACTTGAGTTACGTGATTTTATCCATGTTGCTTGACGAACTTCGGTAACTCCGTAATCCTCAGCTAGACTTTCAACGAAAACACAGAGGTCTGTTGTAGGCGTGTAACGGGAGGTGTATATAATTAGTTTGGTATCGTTGAAGGACGGATATATTTCAACTGTAACTTTGAGTTTGTTCATGTGGGTAATCTTTTGTATTGCATTACTTTGTTCACGTTCTACGACGTCGGCCAGATATTTGTTTCCCTGTCATTTAATTTCTTCCGGTTTTCCTTCAAGTTGTTCGGCGAGTGACTTCATCATTATAAATGGATTGACTGAAAAGGCAACTTTGCTTTCACCACTTTCATTGAACGTTATGAGGAAGTGGGTGGGAAATGGTGCCGGTCTCCTCTCCCGGGAAGGAGGGTCATTCTGGGAGGAGCGCATCGAGACTACAGCCTTTCGTCGCCCGACCCCGTGATCTATCTGGCTTCGGAGGATCGCTCTTTTCTTCTCCTCTGGACAGTATCTGTGTCCAGTGGGGTGTCAGTCTACTTTGCAGTGAAAACGGTGCTGTTCTTTGGACGGGCACTACTGGTGATCTTCCAGTTTGTCATGGTCGTCCTGGCAGCAGTATGAATATCTCTGCTTATCATAACAGTTCCCTCTCGTGTGTCCGTATTTCCGGCTTTTATAACATCGCATCGAAAGTCTCTCAAATTGCGTAACCTTGTTTTTGGTTACGCAGAAGGGAATGTCTAGATATTTTAGTGGAGTAGGGCAGTTGACTTTTAGTATTAAGGCTGTGGTAGTCTCTCTTCTAGGTGTGATCTTTGGTGTGATTTTTGCTTCGACAACGCACTCTATATTGAATGAGTCCAGTGATGTACTCCTCGATTTCCTCCTTCGGGATGTCTTCAACGTAGATCAAACATGAACTTGTAGAGAAAGTCGGGTGTGGAACTATTTAGCATGGATTTTCACAGAGTTTGGTACGGAGAGAATTGTGTCACTTTGAAGTTTTGTTAGAATATTGGTCTTTGTCACTCTGGAGGGGGTGCTGGTCCCTCCCGGGTGGGGCTTCCTCCTTCCCCCAATTGGACCCCTGGTTCACGCCAGGGGCAAGAGGGGCTCACTCTTCAAGGCCTCTTTGCCGGCTTCACAGCTTCTAACGTTAACTGAACCCTTTGCAAGAAAAACAAACGAGCGGTTTCAAGGTCCCAGCACAAACTAGGGACCAGCCTGTGTTACTAAGGGGTTCTCAGTTAGTAATCGGTACGGGAACAAATTCGATTTCACAGTAGGTGTTATGGAGCTCCACAGAGAACACGGAGGCCTCTTGTGTTGTGGGAGAGTGGCCGTGAGTGGGATGTCCCCGCTCACAGCGGCGGCTCCCACTCCGTCCGCAGTTTCGGATCATCAGTGTATACATGGCAGTGCTTTAAATATTCTTCCTCCAGTAGTCTTAGGAATTCCTGCCGGTAAGCGTTGGTTGGAGTAGTTGCTTTAGGGTACACTTGCAGGTCTAGGTTGACTGTGGTGGGTTAGTCATCGATGTTGGTATGTTAATTTGAAGGATTCTATAGGAAAATTGAGGTTCAATAGCCTTACGATTGATTTTCAGCGAGGTGAGCAGGTTGTCCACGCGTGGGGAAAAGGTTGGGCATGTTTAGTTTTTAGTCGCGAAAAGGCGTTCATCGGATATGTTGGTGATGTGGCTGATTGCCCGGTTGTTGATTAGGTTTCTAGTCTTAAAATAGTATAGTAGTGAAAGTTTGTCTCGCCGGAGCGGATATGGAAGTTTATCAGCGAGCACCTTAAGGGATTCGATTGGGGTGGAGCGGAACGCGCCGGTTAGAATACGCATAGCATTGTTTGCGATAGTCGAGGGTAGTTTTGGCTTCAGAAACGTAGACGACTGTTCCGTAGTCTATGCGCAATCGTTTTATTGCTCTGAACAACGCCATTCCGGTTTCCATGTCGGCACCGAACTTCAGGGATGTTACCGATTGGATAAATCCCGTCGACCTTTTGCAGCGAGTCGCCAGGGCTGCGATGTGGGGCTGCCCCGTGAGTTTGGGGTTCCACATAAGACCTAAGAATTTGATAGTTTCTTCGTATGCCTAAGATGTGTTGTGCAGCGTTAGGGCTGGTTTCAGGTTTAAGCCGGGCATAAGGGTAGAGTGCATGCTTTCAGTTTTAGAAGGCAAGAATCTGATTCAGTTTAGGGAAGACCAGTTCCCAACAAGGTTTAGGCACTTCTGGAGTTCATGTTGAAATGTTATGAAGCTGGGATGTCTAGCTTATTTGTAAGTCGTCCACGTATAGTGATGAGAGCAGTCATCCGTCTCTGGGAAGGAGCTATATAGATACAATATATATATATATATAAACGTATAT
>SDVV010016209.1:0-14311 GCA_016164225.1 Gammarus roeselii
GATTCAAATATCTTACCATCCTAATTCCTACACAATTAACATATATCCTATTTCCTTCATAAATAACATATATCCTAAATCCTTCACAAAATAACAAACATAGAGTCACTAATATATATCTACAGTATCAGAGAAGTACAGCGTCCGAGTCACTATCAAATAACAAACATCCTAAGCAATACATTCGATAAAAGATTCAAATATCTAGCCATCCTATATCTAAATCCTTCACAAATAACATATATCCTAAATCTCGTAATTCCTTCACAAATAACATACAACCTAATTTCCTTCACAAAATAACAAACATAGAGTCACACATTTTCCAGGGCGATTCTCGCACACCATATTTCCAGGGCGATTCTCGCACACCATATTTCCAGGGCGATTTTTGCACACCATATTTCCAGGGCGATTCTTGCACACCATATTTCCAGGGCGATTTTTGCACACCATATTTCCAGGGCGATTTTTGCACACATACCTACTACTATGAATATCCTTGGGTTTAACACTGCGTCCAGATATTTGCATGAAAACTCAATACGGTGGCCAAGTACCATGAGAAAGATGTAATTTGCTTCTCACACTTAAATTACACTAATATTACTAAGCTGTACATATTGTTAAGTTTTTCTTGTGGGTTCTATATTCTTTTGTCATTTGTTGGTCGATAGAAACCGGAAAATAACTTATTCTAAAATCACATTGTAAAGGTCCATAACTATGTCAACGATTTTACACGTCGTTGATGTAAACACAGGAAATGATGAAGTTCCCAATACAAGCAATATTTATAAATGATCCGAGGATCATTTTCTCAAGATAACCCTTCAGCCCCGAACCCAAAAAGCTCAGCTCGAGCAATCATCTGCAGAATAACAAACTTTCACTTCATTGTATTATCCCAAAGAGTTTTAAGGGTCACTTGGCTCAGAGCATCGGCCTTAGGTCTGTCGACATTCAATAAAGTGTCATTTGTTTGGGCTAAATGACGCTGTAAATTAGCGACATTTCCGTCGCGGAGGAAGGCCACTTTAATATTGAACAAGGAAATATTGCGAGAAAATATTGTTATATATGAGGTAGTCGCTGAGAGGACTAAATGAGAAATTACAAATCCGACCAGAAAAAGAGCACAAATGAAGCAGACAATAGAACATCCTCACACGACTTATCATATTGCAGGATACACCGGTAGGAAGGATTTTTCGTCTGTCGAGCAAATACGTTGCGGCATCTTCACTGGATTTGTTCACAAATCGTCATTGATAGTCGAACACGCGTACCATATTGTCAAACATGTGACTCCTCTTGTGGTCATATCTGCCTCATCAAGTACCACATTGTCAAACAAGTGACTCCTCATGTGGTCACATCAGCCCCATCAAGTACCACATTGTCAAACAAGTGACTCCTCATGTGGTCACATCTGCCCCATCAAGTACCACATTGTCAAGCAAGTGACTACTCACGTGGTCACATCTGCCCCATCAAGTTATCCCCCCAGGGAACATTGTCAAACAAGTGACTCCTCCAGTGGTCACATCTGCCCCATCAAGTTGTCCCACCAAGAATTATTGTTTTCCGCGTCAATATCCCAATAGGAACATTTGTAATGTGATTGGACATCCTGTAAGACGTTTGTCATATTAGTTTTATTTCCGAGTGTTTTCTTCGAGACTCTCTTTACGCTGTTGGGCATTACTTTACGCTGTTGGGCATTACGCTGTCGGGCATTACTTTACACTGTTGGGCATTACGCTGTCGGGCATTACTTTACACTGTTGGGCATTACGCTGTCGGGCATTACTTTACGCTGTTTGGCATTACGCTGTCGGGCAAAGCAGAAAATACTTTGAGCATGATGGCATGGGCGTTGCAAGTGGAACAATCTTGCTGTTCTAGGAATATAACTATTAATCATCTATATCAACGAAAGAAAAAAAATATTTAACACTATCCCGACCTGATGTTATGTCTCTAACGAATAATCATCTGTAATTATATCCAGCAGTTCAGCATCTAAACACCTTCCATCAGTGACGCAATAAATAGTAGCTGTAATGAGAGGTTTCAACATAGTAGTTCTACCTGAAACCAGCCAATTGGCAGAGGATGATCAATATCTCAAATCGAAATCCATATTTATTTATAAAAAATAATAATATTATATAATAATAATAATATAGTGTATTGCAGACAAACAGATAACAAGTGTTTGGAATAAAATTTTGATAAATGTTCAGCAAGCCCCTTAGTCAGCTAGGAGAGAGCTAATCGGGCAAAGATCTTCCGGACTCTAAAATCATGAATATGTCGAGAAAGAACCTTTAGAAAGGGGAACATCGTATTTATAACTTTATTTGTGTACCACAAATGAAGAAAACAATCAGAATGGGCAGGTCGGGAACATTTTCTACAACTCTAATAAAAACCGGAATAAATAAAAACCTCGTCAGAACGAGACCCCCTAACCTTTATTTCAGAAGTAAAATTATTCACACAAGCCCAAAGTACTGTAATAGTACAAGTGTGACTGAAATACTATAATTAAACTGAGTATTGTCTACTAAGAAAATGTACCTTCGAAACGGATTTAAAAGATTTCAAATTTAATCAGTTGATTTGGTGTTCAGGTAGGTCATCTTAAAATGAATTTTCTGTTATAGAAATGATCTTTGGCAGAGAGACGTAAAAAAAAGTGCAACGGAGTTGTTGCTGGCCTTAAGTCTAGTCTCATATGAGAATAGCAGCTGGAATTCTAGTATTTTGTTCATGAAGTAAGGCTGATCAAGGCTGGGAGTAGACAAATACATCTTAATTGAGCTACATCATTTCAGCTCAATTAAGATGTTGCCAAGGCGAACACTAGCAATTCCGACAGACCAAGGCCTACACTAGCAATTTCGACCGACTCATCTGCCCTTAGGAGTATCTTAACTGATTTCTGCTGACTGCTCTCAATTTTCATTAAATATGTAGGAAAGGCAAATCCCCAACTTATCAATCCGTAAGACAAATGAGTATACATTAGGAAAACGTATACGCTTCCTAATACTTATACATAATACCCGTTTGCTGAACTTCATCTGGTCATTGCTCTAGATGAACCTGACAGGGATGATTTATTCGATCATCCGGGCATAATCGTCGATTTGTGGAGTGTAAAAAGAAAACGTTGCATTTGGCAAATTAGCTTGGGTGTGTCCAAATTAGTGTCATAAATTCATTTCGGTGATTATTTCACAATTAAATTATCTGGAACATTTCATGAAACAGAAAATGAAGATAATGAAATTAACTGCTTTATTGTTGAAGCTTGAAACAATGAATAAAATGAGCAGTCCCGAAATGAACGATGATATATACATCAACAGTGAACATTCACTTCTTACAATCCAGAGTACTATCAGAGTCTTTAAGTATATCTTCAAAATGTCATGGATCTAGCTATTTTTAGGTTTACCGCCAGTTTCACGGCATCGTGTTCGATATACTTGCATATACATGTAGACCCAAAATGCAAGACGTAATCAGTTGTGGAAAACTTTGTTGTAATAAAGATGGAAATGCTCAAATTCATGGCAAACAAAGACTTGCGGCTTGGCAACTCGTAGCATATTATTAACTGGGGTGAGTGCGAAATGAAAAGTGGCCTACATTATTTTTTTAGCGATAAGTGAAAACTTTAGATACATTACAAAATACACCATACATCTAACAAGGATTTTTCAACTCTACGCGTACGTCGTGAGTAAAACTAATCTTAACCAGGCTCCACGCAGACGATCTCGCCGGGAATAGAAAAGTGCACACAACTCTTTTGCAATAAAAAATTTGACTGAGATCTTAAATCTTTGTCAAGCCGATACGCACCTAATTATTCTGATGCAAGGTTCTTAGAGTTGAAGAGGTAACTGGAGTTCAGATAATCCATTTGTGAATGTATTCGATGGAACAAGGCGAATAGGGATAATGAAAAACTAGGCTATCCTCCACTGCATGATAGAAATTTTTGGACTGCCGAAGTTGGGTTACGGCGAGGACAGACGCACCGAGGCATGATGTGTATCTCAGGTGATCGCGGCATCACATGCATGTGTGTCTGCAAATAGGTAGATTAATCAGTCACTCAAGCATTGCCATCACTCAAACATTATCATCACTCAAGCATTATCATCACTCAAGCATTATCATCACTCAAGCATTATCATCACTCAAGCATTATCATCACTCAAACATTATCATCACTCAAACATTATCTTCACTCAAGCATTATCATCACTCAAGCATTATCAGTCACTCAAGCATTATCATCACTCAAGCATTATCAGTCACTCAAACATTATCATCACTCAAGCATTATCAGTCACTCAAGCATTATCATCACTCAAGCATTATCATCGTATCAATTATGATCTGGTTAATATCGTACAAATGATTAATATCTAAATCAAGGCAACAAAAGAAACTTCATTTTCTTAACATCATTCAGTCTTACATCGTGAATACATGCGACAGTGTGAGCTTTGTTTTCTTTGCCGACATCACGACAGTGACTTAGCCTACTATCGTCCTCTTTGTCCACGACATTATAATGTACTGGTCTGCATCTGAACTAATCAATACACGTGTATGCAACTTTCTAGAAACAAATTTTAGATTTTTCATATGGCTGTTTCCTCTAGGACTAGATGAAACAACTATTAGTTTATGGACACTAAAAAGTAAAACTTCCATGCAGGGACATCGAGACCATAACGCATAGAGACCCTAGCTCTGGGGACTTTAGTACTTCCAATCATGAACAGTAATTCATTTCCTTTATGCAATTTTCCCTGTCAATTTTTTAATATTCATCAGTCCTTTAAGGATGTCTCCTTACCAGTGTTTATTTTTGCTGTTCCTATCGCCCCACAACCTTCTATCTTGGCAGGGTTAGGAACCTGTTACATTTGAACGGCGCGTGCAGTAGGTCGTGAAATGTTTTCAGTTTATTTACTGAACACAATAGTTCGATTATCTCCAATAAACTGATTTATTTATCTGCATTTATCAGCCGCTTGGATGTCTCACAGAAGAGTCTCATATTTGGGTCGTAAGTCGCATGCCATTATAACAAAGAAATTAGCTTCTAAATTTGTGATTCGTGTGCCAGAGGTTACGGGAGTGAATGTGAAGTACAAGCACATGGCGGATATTTCAATCTCTCAATTTGTGTAGGGAAGGTCAGTGAGACTTTTAATGTCATGATTACCTAAATGTCAGCTCTCCTCGCTCACTTTTTCATGAGTCAATTGTTCGGACTATTAGTTTACTCTGCCTTGACATATTGAACAATGGTAAATAAAGAATGTCCTTCAACGATGTTATTCTCTAAATGTATTGATTTTCCATAGCTAAAAATTGATATCAATTGACGTATAATAAACAAATGTCGTTTTCAGAACAGCTCATGCTGACGAAGACTTGGCACATGTAACATGTGTATTGTATATTTTGTGTTATTTGTCGGCCACATTGAATCCTCAAATCCTAAGAAATAATACATACGGTCATATATATGAAATTTTACGGATTCAATTTATACGCATTCTTTTTGCCAACACGATCGTAGAAATAATATCGAGTTCGTTTAAAAATGTACTTCTAGCTTGTTGAAGTTTAGTTCAGAAATATGATCGCTGGGAGATGTGAAAAAGATTGAATAGTTTCTGTGTTCCTGGTCATCCTCCCACCTGAAGGGGTCTAGTTAAGGTATTGAAGCGCGACGGTAATTGCTCGGGTTCCAGCTCATTACAACCACTAAAGGAAATGAAAGGAAGGCAGGTGGAGAAGTATGAACGGAGGTCTAATCCACAACCCGTGGCTTCTGAAACAGCTGCACCCGGCACTTTACGGCCTCTGGCCCCCATGGACGCCGTATTAAGAGTGTGGCAGCAATAAGAACTGATAGACTCCTCGCTCGCGTGGGACGAATGACAGGATTTAATTCAGTTTCTGCGACTCGTGCACGGTAAGACAGGCAGACTGTCTCTCTCACCATATACAGGAAGTATCATTCGAAGTGTCGGCGCCCACTATTTCGAACGTCAAAACCTGACAAATTATTCAACAAATCCATCCTGACATTTATGAAAATCATTATTATCAGTCCATTTGACTGCAAAAGCCATCAACAGCTTCAACATGTTTATAATCCAGGTTACGTTGGACGAAAAAAAAACATTTGATGAGTTTTTTCGACGAAGCCGTTGATTACATTTTGCGTTGAAATATAGACATTGACAAACAGGCACTCCAAAGAAGCGATAAGGCAGTCGCGGCACAGCAATCCTGGCATCGATGCCCTTACACTAACACAACTTCAAATACTTTGCTCCTTAGCTCCTAATGTCCATCAAATCAACCCATCCACTCGCTTCTGGTCCCCAGTAAACTTAGAGTCCGGTGTCAGAAATAGAGCCAAAAACCGTGAACTGGTTCACCCCCGTCGCAACACAACGAGCCATCAAATGTTTGGTAGGTGCCGTGGGCTGCTCACAAACACAGCCGTGCACAATCATTCACAGGTAAGTGAAAACAGACGATTTGGATATCAGTCGAACTAACTTATTTCGCTAAATTTCATTGAAATCAATAGACCAAGATAACATGTTCTTTGTCCCGACACTTTGAACAATATAATAAAGGAATTTCTCTTTTGAATCGAGTTTTAATCAACTATATTTAACTGGCAGCGATGACTTGTTACAGATGATCTGTCTATTGTGACATTTCTGTAATTTTTCATCCTGCAGTTCTACCAAAATAAATGTTAAATCCTTTATTCCTCGAATCTTCATTCATTATCTCCAATCCTTAGTGAGCTCATCTAATCCGATACTTCCTTTAACAAACCTACTTTTCACTCCAACAATCCCCTACGACCTCATTCTCCAAATAAAAAGTCTTGCAGAATAACTACACTCTTAAATAAACCTCACTTCCTTTTCAAACCTAATGATCTGCGCCTTATAACACTCTCACACTAAGGAACAATTCACGTTTTTTAACTCATTGGCATGCGTTCTTTAGAAGATAAATCTGTGGATATGGTTACAGTGCTAAACTGACGATGATGTTCAATATTACTGTAGTTACTGACGTCTATTCGCGCCTGCATCGATCCATAACACTCATCGTACTAGTGCGACAATTATTTCAGTTATGGTCTTGTCAGCTCCGTTCAGGTGATATCCCATGTCTAACCATCAAGCGTGATGGAGCAGGGACGCATAACGCATGAAGGCTGCCATGGTGCATGTACACGAGTACACCTACCAGAGATGGAGTACTCGTACATGCGATTGCAGTATGTTTATAGCGAGGACCATTGACAACGGCAACCTTGACGGACGGATTTTTTATTATTCAGAGGGCGTCTTCATTGACGTTAGTTCGTTGTGACTGCTCATTAATAGTTGAAGCAATTTTTTTATCATTGAGGTATGCTTGAGCTAGATGGCCGTGCGATGAACAGTTTAGGTAATGGCAAAAAACTTGATCTATTCCGTTATGTTATACAAACGATCAATCAGAACAAAATTTGAAATTTATCATTTATTGGAAGAAAATATTGTATAAAACACAGAATGGTGTTCAGGTGTTATTTTCTGGTGTTATTGCTAATAAAGTTTCAGGATTGACATTCTGCACATTTTTTTCCCAAAGCATTAAAAAAAAAATCCTGGAAAATGAGGCATGATTTTGTATCAAATTTTATATAACGTTCCAACGATATCCCTTGCAACATTCTTTATTTGGCGTAATTAATGTTCTATTGGAGTGAACATTATATGGTACTGTATCTATGATACTGAACATTTTGAAATCGACAACTATTTGTGATTGAATGAAAAATGTCCTGGGATATATCATGTCACGAGTATAATCACATGATTTTGTCTCTCAGTAACGTCAGGAGTCAACATAGACTTGGATCAGTATCGAATGTTGGAAATCTTCTTCTCCAACAGCGTTGAAACGAAAATTTGTGAAGAGATTTAATGCCAGTGGAAGAGAGAATTGCAAATATCAGTTCTATTTTTTCCATGTGTCGTCGAAAATATCTAGAAAACTTGAATTCCTATTGTGCGGCCCCGAGGACGCTAAACATCCAAAACAACGACTGCAGCATGTCAACTTTTTATTAATGAGATTCAGAAAGACCTTGCCTTTCCCATTCGACGAGTTTCAAGAAGTCTTGACTTCAGCAAGTGTTCACTCAAATAATTCCTAGTATACAACAGAAAATGAAGCCGTACAAATTCTACAAGGGACAAGTGAAGTCGTACAAATTCTACAAGGGCTAAGTGAAACTCGTGAAATTCAAAGTTTATTGTTTCAAAATATACACATTTTGACATTGTGGTTGTGTTGTTGCCCTTCCCTGTATGCCGGAACAATCGATTTCATTTTGGTTTAGCCTGTCGATAACTTCAGTGAATGCTACCAAAACAGGTAAGTTAGAGTAACATATTCCTAAGTCCTCCCGGTCTTAATTTGCCCGGCGGTTGGCTTTCAATGAGTTCAAAGCCCAAATGATTCAATCTGCTAACGGGGGAAGTTGGTGGAGTGTCCAATCTCACGGAAGACATCATGGAGTTAAATTGTTTGCTAGGGAGCAGCCTGGGCGCTTTCTGTGGCTTCCAAGGGACCTGACCGTTCATGGTAGAAGTTGCAAGGATCACCGAAACTCGTGGCCGAATTGATATTGACTTTGGGGAGCTTGGAAGGTCAGAAGAACTAAATTCGGGGATTTGTGAAGCTTTGGTTGGGAAGTTGAACTGTGAATCAGTGTTATACATAAATTCACTAATAGTTATTATCGATGCTGTAGCGATTTGTTTTCAATAATGATGTCTCTCGAACTCTCTTTGACCATCTCGGTCACATCAATACCAAAGATTTGTATTAGCTCAGATTCTTGATGATAAAAACATTCAAATTTCGATTTCCACTTGATCTCATAAATAAATCTTGCAGGAAAAGTCAACATCCGGCTGAAAAAAAAAGAATAATTCTAGAGTGATAAACATTCTCTCCTGAGTTGTCTTGAGTTCGTTTCATAATTCTTTTAGACGATATTATTTGTTTACCAACCAAACATTTTCGAAATCTTATTAAACATCATCGGTAATCACTTTTCATTTATTACCAAACATGTCCACAAGTGAGTGACCATATTATACTTCTCACGATCGGTTTGGTTTGTCTCACCGTTAACTGAACTAAGTATTCTAGTTTATTCGTAAAGGTGAGTCTGTTCTACCTATTTGAGTTAATATATAGAACTACAAAGTTATGTCACCAATTTCCTGAAGATATCCATGTAGTTTTTCCCATCCTTTGATATGGAGGAAGGAAGTTTCACAACAACTACATTTGGCACAACAACTACACTACATGAATATGACAAAAAGTAGAAGACATACCCTCCAAATGACACAGCAAAAGCGAATTGAGTTGAGTAAACCATTCGGTTGGGCTGTGAGAGGGAAGGAAAGAGGCCACCTCTGTCGCCAGAAGGCCAGTACCTTCTGGCGACAGAAGTGGCCTCTTTCCTTCCCTCTCACAGCCCAACCGAATAGTTTACTCGACTCAGTTCGCTCTTGCTGTGTCATTTGGAGGGTATGTCTTCTACTTTTTGTCATGTTCATGTAGTATCGATCATGCAAAAAGTTGTTCAATTACCATTCATATCTTCATTACACATTCAATAGTTTTTATGTACAAATTTAACATGTCCTGTTAACTTTGAATTTCCTTGAGCCAAGACATTTCTGTGCAAATGTAGTATGTAACCTCATGTTGGACATTTTCTACAGTCCGTTTCCATTTTGAATGTCATTTCAAACAGCACATTTTAGAGATTACGTGAATGCTTGTTGAACTAACTAAATTCTCTCAAAATCTATAGTCAACTATATCCTTTTCATTTGACTTGATAAATCGAACAATGGAGAATAGAGTGTCCTGCAACAACGTCCGTCGATTTGTGAGATGCAGAGGTACATTTTTTTACTACCCATTGTTATAATTTAATCTTTAGTATATATGAATAGCAAATGTTGTGTTCGAGAAAGCTCACGCTGACAAAGTCCTGTTGCGTATCATCCGTGTACTTTTTTTTTTAATTTTCAACCTGTCATTATAGCTGAATAAGTGTGATATCACAGTCCATAGGATCTTGTAAATCGACCATTACATTACCTGATGCGACGGATCGTTTCAACAGTGTCTCAGTTACAGTACGATTTTACCTCCAATAAAAGGGATAACATTACCACGAGTGCAGGATCGAGACAGAAAAAAAAAAGTCGACGGAACGGAAAATTCCAGGAAAGGAAGAATGAGGAAGGGGGGGGGGCGTGTGGTAAAACAGTCCGGCCTAGCCTCCCTCACGCTCCACATTACCTAGATGATCCTGACCACACCCATGGATGGACAGGTTGAATCCATACACACGTTTATATAAAATTACATCTCTTTGAGAAGGTCATCGAGCGAGATGCTTCCCACACCACAACGGTCAGTTGGTGATCAAATATTTTACGATAGCAGATCCCGAATGAAAGTTTAGACATCAAATTCCCTTCCAAGTCTGGTTTCCCAACGGCGGAAGGACTGAAATTAAATCGAAATCTACCACAGCAGTCAATACCAAATCATACATAGGAAAAGGCAGCAATAACTTATATGTTTGTTCCAACAAACCCAAACATATTTTGATTGTAACCAGTCACGTCGGAAACCAATCAAAAATGAAGCATGCATTCCGACTAGTCAGTAGAATGGACATTTTGCCCATGATAATGAGACCATCGATTCAATCATCTCCTCGTTCACGATGTCTAGGGCCTAACACACATATTGAGAATATACAACTAACATTTCGTAACAGAAACATTACCAACGATTTTGAGATGACATAACATAATAATCACGAAAGAAACCCTAGCAACCTGGATTTCAAATCTGAAATTCCAAACGTGCGGATTCAATACACCACAAGATTCTAACCACAGCCTCACAATATTTACTGAAGGTGCAGCAGCGAAAAGTTAACAAATGGTCGCCCGTGACGGGAATATTGTCCTAAATTGTATGACAACTACGTGACGCGTCTCTAGTAGGGCATGGATACTGTCCATGTTCAGGTATAGAAATACCAGGCCTCAAAAAGGAATCCATAAAATATATTAAAAACTATACTAGAATTTCGAGAAACTTGGGATGAGCAAAACATAATCCCTTTATTAGTGTGATGGAGCTACGACGACTAGGAAGGTACATGGTCCAGCTCTGCAGCTCGGGACTAGAGAGAACAAATAAATCATGGACGATAGAATGGTAAAGGGAGTCTTCATGCATGGGATATCAGCTGTCGATACGCCTATAATCACTATCCTCATGAGCAGCGGTGTCCTGTCGAAAAGAGCTCCATTGTAAATTTTAGAGCATTTACTTCACCAACCAGGTCTACCCAGTGCCAATATCACACAACTGCCAAGTGTTCTGGCAGTTGTTTTATGAAACGAAATATACTTCTCATCACGAAATGATTGTTAATAATAGGAACTGATTTAACACCAGCTGGCATCGTTAGCAAGTTATTGAAATTTCAAGAGGACATTAAACACTGCTCGTAGGCGAACTGCTAGCAGATCGCATGACTATCCTTTACTAATTCACAGACCAATATTTCGACGCTCAATTTTTAGAATTTTTGAAATTTCGATATAATTATGTACAGCTGCCCCGCGGGTTAGAAACACGTGCAACTAACCCGCGGATTAGAAGCGCGTACAACTGCCCCGCGGGTTGGAACCCGCTCTAAAAAAATCAGGTTAGGTTAGGGGCGGCCAGTTTTGTTACAGATAATTTACAATTTGTTGTCGAATATTGATTGTCGAAATAAAGAGATGTGAAGTAAACGAGCTTAAATAAAGAGATGTGAAGCGAAGTAAACCTAATGAACTACTCAACTGGTCTGAAGCGAGGCAAATTACCGATAACGGCGAAAATTACACTTATGTACACATTGGAACACAACATAGAAATCATGTTTATGTGATAGAATACGAGCTTTTATGACAGGTTCTCTGACTATTATTCACCTGCTATTTTACGTGTACGAAACAAATGGGAGCTAGTAAGAAGAAAGGCAGTAGAGCTGGTGCTTGGCGTTATGTCGAGAAACTTCGTCTTTATTTTGAAAAAATGTGGTTTCGCAGTATTTTTTATGAGTGTAGTTTTATTTAACATCTTGTAAAACTGGACCTCAGTTTCTGAACTGAATTGGTTCGTGAACTATCTTGAACCAATTCACATCGAGCATTCGATATTCCCGTGAAAGCCTTCAGGAAGGCGTCAAAGAAGTCTGTCCTGTTGCGGTGCTAAAAAATCGTCGTGTTTTATGCTCGATCGTGGCACGCAAACACACGAACAAAGAATATTCTGAGCGACTGAATAACTGAAAATGAAGTACTGGTCTGATAAATAAACTGTCTTCTGAATAAGGGACTTTGTGTTGTGAGTGGAAGTTTGGTTGAGGTTTGTCAAAGATCAGTCGACGGAAATATGTATTGGGATCAACGTTGTGAACTGACACGTTTCATCCAACTAAATGTAGGAATTTAATCCATGCAACAACACAGTAGCATATGGCAAATAATGAACAAATTTAGCATGTTTCGTATTCCACGGAGTGGCTTGTTCAGAAAGTTGTTCAGTTGAATAGGGGGTCCCGCAATTATGTGCCCTCAAACTTCATAATTATTGTTAAAAAGACTTTGGATAAAAACTCATTGCTCACGCAACAATCAGAATCTGAATTCACTGTCTAGCATATGGCGCACTGTCTAGCATATGGCGCACTGTCTAGCATATGACGCAGTCTAGAATATGGCGCAATGTCTAGAATATTGCACACTGTCCAACATCTGGCGCACTGTCTAGCATATGGCGCACTGTCCAACAAATGGCGCACTATCCAGCATCTGGCGAACTGTCTAACAATTGGCGCACTGTCCAGCATCTGTCGAGCTGTCTAACAAATGGCGTACTGTCCAGCATCTGGCGCATTGTCTAACAAATGGCGCACTGACCAGCATCTGGCGCACTGTCTAACAAATGGCGCACTGTCCAGCATCTGGCGAACTGTCTAACAAATGACGCACTGTCCAGCATCTGGCGAACTGTCTAACAAATGGCACACTGTCCAGCATCCGGCGCACTGTCTAACAAATGGCGCACTAGCTATTACAACTCAAATCAGAATACCCTCAGTTATTGTAGGCTTTCTCTGTCCTGTAGTTATTTTCTGATTATTATCAATTATTACATATCTGATGGGGCATTCTACGTCATTGTTGGTTAAGGAAAATATTGTCATGAAGTTAAATTTCCAAGTGGTCATCACTTAGTGAAATATGTGTTCATATAACTAGAAACCGACCATTGTGTACCATAAATCGGCCTCCAAAAATGTATTAGAGAAATAATTGTTCCAACAAATTGTTGAAATTGCAAGCCAATAAAATTATCTGCTCTGAGGTGAGTGATAATTTGCTAGTAACTTTTGTTGACTTACTGTCAATACAAATGAAGAATCCAACAAATTGGCCATGACCAATGAATCCGCCACTGCCAGTCAAACTTGTGTCATTTACCTTGATGAAAATAATGCATTTGACAGAATGTCACATTATAAGATGTTTATGAAGGTGTTTTCTGTAATATACATTATTCATAAATTACATATTTTGTCCATTGTCTGACAACTTGCAGTCTGGTGCGAGGGTGTAATATCTATGGTACATAAATCATCACTTTCTATCTTCAAATGTCGAATCAAAAATATTATCCTCATACCAAATAGAATAGCGCGTACTCGATCCGCTGGATGAAAATATTCCAATATTTTTATTAGAACATTTTCATTGAGTTTTTATGCGGCAGGTGACTTCATTAATGCAAGGACGCGTGATAGTTGGTTACTTGTTCCAGTTCAGTTCAGGCAGGTGCCTTCATTAATGCAAGGACGCGTGATAGTTGGTTACTTGTTCCAGTTCAGTTCAGGCAGGTGCCTTCATTAATGCAGGGACGCGTGAAAGTTGGTTACTTGTTCCAGTTCAGTTCAGGCAGGTGCCTTCATTAATGCAAGGACGCGTGATAGTTGGTTACTTGTTCCAGTTCAGTTCAGGCAGGTGACTTCATTAATGCAAGGACGCGTGATAGTTGGTTACTTGTTCCAGTTCAGTTC
>SDVV010016210.1:0-14310 GCA_016164225.1 Gammarus roeselii
TGGCTTTTCTGACACTTCTATGGGCCGAGTACGGCGGGTTTACTCCTGTTCAATATCACGTATTGCATGTATGTACAAACAACTTTACCACTACAAGTTATATTGATGAATGTAACATCACTTCATAGTGTAGTCTAACACTGTTTTCAATGTGACTCTGACAACAATCCTCCTAAATTCCACTAAAACTGTGGAGCTCGGCTGCACACACCCTCACACGGCGACTGACGGACTAAGAACGATGCGGGTTCCTTTTCCTGATACTAAGTACCTTGCATCTGTTTGTGTACGGTCCATGATTTACGGGAAGCAGATGGCTTTTCGGGCTTACGAGAAGTAGGTAGCCTTGATAAGGGTGTTGGATTGGTTGCAAGTTGCCGTTCCACATCATAAGCCCGTGGCCCTGACTTGGGCTTAGGGATGCATGTGAATTGCCGTTACGCAATACATCACGGTAGTAACGGTAATTGTACCGAAATGAATAATATTAGTAGAAATCGTTTCAAGATGGGAATACTACTACAAATTAAATTCGTTTTGCTAATGAAAACCATACGAATAATTTCTAAGATTCGATGGAAGTACGAATGAGAATAAAATAAAAAAAATTAAACAGAGTCGTGTTGTGCTTAGTTCGATGATAATGATGTAATAATAATCCCGGCAGCTCCTATGAAAGCCGTGTTGCTCTCAAAGGTGGTAACGCCTCATGTATCCCAATGTTTGTTGAGTGCGTTTATGAATGTATTCGCGGATTCAGAGCCGACTACCGCGACTGGTAGGTTGTTCCAAGCCTGTGAGATTGGGATCAGGAAAAGGTGTTGTGCTCTGGTCACGGCGAAACGTTTCCCACAAGTTTTGCCCTGTAGTTTCGGATGCGATTGGGGTGATCCCTCTCGAAGTGACCAACAGGACTCACATTATTCAATTATTACAAGTTTTTGAAGGTTTCAGTGAGAAGGTCCTCCATTTTTAATTGCTAGAGAGTGGTGAGTGAAGCTCCTTGAGCCTATCCTCGTAGCTGCGGTGACGTAGCTGCGGTGACGTAGCTGCGGTGACGTAGCTGCGGGATGAGCGTAGTAGCACGAAGCTGGAAGAATTCGAATTCCGATGCATTCCTCCTCATGTGTTGAGGCCAGAATTTAACTGCATGCTCGAGGTGGGACTGATGAGGGACTGTACAGCGGCAGTACAATGTCATCCATTTTGCAGAGAAAGTTATGGAAGATGAAACCGAGATTCTGGTTTGCTTTCTCGTAAATTTCCTTGACCTGCTCCTCTGATCTCTAGTCTCTCTGATGGTTGGTAGCAGTAAGATCATTTACTGGCATTATGTAGTTGATTTAGGGATTGTGACACCCCATGTGAATTATGGTACATTTTGCCTCATTAAAGGGCATCTGTCAAACTGCTGAACATTGATTAGTGTTTTCGAGATCTTGTTGGATCGCGAGTCTGTCTCCATGCAGCATAGCAGAAAAACCGCATCCATGTCGCTTACACAGGTGAAAAGCTGACCGGAAAAAGGATACTACCCTAAGGCACACCAGAGGTGATGGGGGCCCAATCTGGCATCGCCTGGTCGATGCTAACTCTTGTTTTTTTATCTGTTAGCCAGGTGCCAGGCCCCCCAAATTACGTTTCAACCGATGCCGAGCTCAGAGACTTTGTTTAACAGTCTTCTGTGCTGCACCTTGTCGAAGGCTTTTTGAAAATTTTGGTAAATGACATCCACTGCCTTGTGATGATCGTACACGTTGATCACCTTGTTAAAGAAGTCCAGATGATTCGTAAGGCAGTTTTTTTTTGCGACGAAAGTCGTGCTAAGTGTCGTGAATCAGGCGGCTTCTTATAGGAAGTAAACTACATGATCTCGTGTCAATCTCTCAATGGTTTGCGCACGACCTACTTCTAACTGATTGGTCAGTAATTGCTGGACGATTTTCGGTCACCTTTCCAGAAAATTGCATTGCCATAGCAAATCTACATGCCTCAAGGACCTCGCCACTCGCCACCTAGAACTCTTACCCAATACATCACAGAAGAAAGTCGGAGCCTTACCACCAAGACTCTTTCGCGGTCGAATTGGGTCATCCCGGACATCCATTTTCCGGGATGCATCACCATATAGCTACAGCGCATGGTTCACAAAGTCACTTATTTCCACTAGTTTCCTCGTGGTTTCCGCCAGGCTTATGCTAGCCTTCACCGTACTGGAACGTACTTTTCTACTTATATTTGAAACAAAAATCTCAAGGTACCAACTGCACACAGATCTCATCGACAAACAAGAGATAACGTCCGTTGAGGTCGCTGCTTGATCTCATCGACAAACAAGTGATAACGTCCGTTGAGGTCGGTCGCTGCTTCACACACGCATCATTTCGGTGTGGGGTCTCCTAGAACGCGGTCGGCTTTTCTGTGCGACTCACTGATGACGGAGCGAGGCTGGTGATCGAGGACGAAGACCTTTACAGCAAGACCTCTGTCCATTCTGTCATTGTCCCTCCTCTGCAGACCCTACAAGGCACTCAGGATCTCGTCCATCTTGCCTCCATCTAATAGAAGCGATACGCAAGTCATTCTTCTGTTCTTCGGCCTCCCTGAAGACGTGCCTGCTCAGCCTGGCAGAGTAGACATAGCAGGGCAAGTGAAGCGGTGACAGCCTCTTCATCGACAGATTCTCGTCGTCCTTCTTCTCTTTTGGCACGCCTACTCTTCGCGCGTGCTTAACCTTAGGCTGAAATTACCTACACTTCCTTCACGTGTATTTAATTAGTTGTATAGTAACTAACACAAACTCTAAATTAGCACGACCCTTACACAATAAAATTTAGAGAGTACACGACATGAATGTCACTTCAGGGTTGGATCATAGATCTCTTGCAGAACCTGTCTCACACAAGTGAAATAATGACACGCGTAGTTAGTAGTTTCGGTTTTATTTTAAGGCCGCTGCTCTTCTTAATTTTTATGAACAATATGGTTACCGCTTTGTCTTTTTTCCAACACATATTGCTGCTGGTGATAGTACTTCATCTGCTTGCACCCCTTCAAACACATTAAACGAATAAACATCCTCAATCAACAAGGAACTCGGTCATGCAAACACGTGGCTAACCGTAAACTGAATTGAAAAAATTGTCAAAACACAAATTTCATATTATAATTTTACAGGCGTCAATTCCATTTTCCGCACATGATGATTGGAAAGGAAGGGTATTAGATGTATAAAAATTCTTCCATTTTATTATAATACTGATCAATATTGTATACCATGAATACCCTGAAACTGGAAGATCAATAAATAAATTTAATTGTCATGTGTGCGTTCAAATCAATATCTAATCAATTCAATCTGCAGAGTCTCGCAGGTACACAATCATTGCCCAATAAACGCTCTTACCCTTGAATTATCATGGTAGAACAGATCTAAAAACATTTGAACTGGTAACTCGCTGACTCCTGTTCACCGTCTCAATTTTTCTCTTCCAGACTCAAAGTCACTACTGAAGGAGTTATCCTTATCATCTTATAAGCCCATTACTGATTAGTCCTCGCTCGTATGGTCCTCACTGTATCTCAACCGTATTCGATCTCATAAACCTGGTTAGAAGTAGATGAATTGCCAGCTCACCAGCCTTGCGGTATTTATGAACCCTAATTTGCCAGTGTAAATAGTCCTACCTTGTCCAATAGCGTCAGGTTTCAAACTGCCCCTGTGTTGTTTCCAGTTGGTGTCTAGGCCTAATAAATCAAAATATATTTATTTCAGGTCTTTTATGTTTAGTCAAAATCGATAGGTTAGTACGTAAGGATTAAGTTGTCCAAAGAGCTTTGAATAGCTTAAAAGTACCTTGAATTATGTACCTTGTATTAACTAACTATACAATTAAACTTGAACATGTACACTGCAAAATCTGGTTGTAAACAACTGTTTCAACTATTAAATGAATAGATTCTCATTGCAATCCGTTGAGCACCTCAGCAAGAACTGGAATACAGATCAACGTCGGCATAACGTGACCCCCGACGTGTGATGGTGGGCCGACGCCGAATCAATGACGTTACGACTTTGGCATAGTTCGCTGTTCGGAGGCCATCGATATTGTCGGTAAAACGCCCCTTGTTCATCATTATGAGTTGGAAGTCGGCTTCGCCAAAGTTTGTTTCACAGACGTCGCACCAGCCTACCATCGACGCTTGTCGGTGTCTAACAAACGTCGCACCAGCCTTGCATCAACGCTTGTCGGTGTCTAACAGACGTCGCACCAGCCTTGCATCGACGCTTGTCGGTGTCTAACAGACGTCGCACCAGCCTACCATCGACGCTTGTCGGTGTCTAACAAACGTCACACCAGCCTTGCATCGATGTTTGTCGGTGTCTAACAGACGTCGCACCAGCCTTGCATCGACGCTTCTCGGTGTCTAACAGACGTCGCACCAGCCTTGCATCGACGCTTGCCGGTGTCTAACAGACGTCACACCAGCATTGCATCGATACTTGTCACGTAATTAAAACGGCGTGCCGCCGTTTCAATTACGTGTTATCGTCACATGCCGCGGTGCATGCAGTCTTCGTTCCTCTGCAGTAGTACAACAGTTTGCTGTCAAGCGGCCTACGTAGGATATGTTTGCAGGGACTTTTCGCTCTGAAGGTGAAACCTTTTAAATATCTTATTATAGGCAAATATATTTATCTACTATCGTTTACAACACAAAAAATATCGAATTGATTTCGTGTATTTTTTTTCAATCAACCTAGTCCCGGTTAGGTTTACTCAATACCTTTCGTCAGGGCAAAGGCAGCATGGATTGCAGGAATGATCGCGGAAAATAGTGAGCCGAATATAGTTCAGCCTACTGTACTTAATAATGATTCTGTTTATTGCCTATATTACTTAGTGTATATTACAGTCTTTTCTCACTATAAGCTTTAGGAGATATCAAAAATTATGTTTATGTCGATGGATAATGCTCTTATTGATGGATAATGTTGCATTGCGCTAAAAATACTCATTCCACATCTGCTCTATTATTCGACTAGTTCAAAAAATACGTTGCCGAATGTGTTACGTCAAACAAATATTCATGATTCTGCAAACCTGTTGAAAAAATTCAGCCCCTCAGAATATTATTTAATTTTCAAGGCAATAAAAATCCACCGCCCACCCTACTGCCAACGGATACAAAAACAACCAGCTCAAACTTATCTCAATAAGCATTCCCCCATTCGTACGGTGTTTTCTTCATCCAGCCCCTCCTACAGGGCTCGTATTTCCTTAACCCTAATTTTCCTTAACCCTTAACCCTAATTTTCCCTTAGAAAAGTACGTCCGGCGCTCCGCGGGGCAATTGTATTATTCAACATGAGGCCGTGCGCGCATTTATTGCATTCCTACAACAAATACCTCGGCTCAATATTACGGGCCTGGTATTTGACGGCAACTAAATACTAAGGAACGGAACAGGGCAATACCGCTTGCTGTTGGTAGCAAGAAATACCAACACCGGTTAAAATTGGAGTGTCTTTACAGAGTTAGATCAACTCGGAATATTTCAAGGGCATTGAATAAGAACACATCTTCACTGAGGTATCTCGATTTTTGTTGGCTGCTTCTCAGTTATTATTGAACAATCTGTCGATTCAGTTCGGTGATGCTTCTATGCCTCTAACAACATTTGTCCATGGTTTGGTGCGAGACTGTATGAGCGGAGGAAGCTGTGAGTTAATATGGGTGGAAGCAAAGTAATGATATGATGCGAGATGATACGAGCGAAATCAGTGTCACCTACAATGGAGAGTTTTTGGCGGGTGTTCAATGTTTCATGTACCTAGGCTCTCATGTGGAGAAGATTGGACCAGTGGAAACTGAGGTGAGACCAGTGAGAAGGAAGGATGTAATGTGCTGGGTGCAGTAAAGAGTGTTATGAACTGTAGGGCAGTGGCTGTAGAAGCAACGTGAGGATTGTATGCGGGGGTAGTTATCCCAACTGTGCTCTACGGGCCTAAGATGCGGTGATGAAGGGGGAGGTTGTTCAAGTTCAATGGTCGTAAGGACGCTGCTTGATAGAATCAATAATGACCTAGTTTGAATTTAAACGGGGATGATGAGAAAGTTGGAGGACAGTAGGTTCAAGTGTTCTGAGGTGGTAGAGACACATGGTGAGTATGAGTGATAAGAGGTAGATGAAAAAAGAGAGACAATAGCGTGAAGGCAGTTCAAGAGCGTGCAATGGATCGGCGTGAGTGGACTATGGTTGTGAACGGATGAGTGTTGACGCGGCCCTGATTTGCTTACCCGCCATTGGCGTCCCGATGAGAAACTTTATGAATGTGGGTGGAGAAGGGCCGTCAATTATGACGCAGCAGGGGTAGGCCAGTGAGAGCTCTCGTGCCCTGCTGCTGACAATGATCTCGGTTCTCACTCCTGACCCGAAGTGTATGTTGAGAGGTCTTAGCCAGACTCTTTAGCGCTAAAGAGGAGAGTTGTTGTATGTGCGAGTGCAAGAGCGGAGTGTGAGGTGCGTCTTGCAGTCGACCACCGATTTTTCCTTGGGGATTCGACCTTGCGTGTCTGTATTGGCATTCATGCTTGTAACGTTGTCTCTACAAATTATATTTTATGATTCTGTACTCACAATCAGATCCAGTGAAGTATATTTTGGTCTACATTCACCAACTGCCTCAAGTTAAGTTATGGCGCCCGATATTGTCGGTGAGCGAGATACGGTAGAGTCGGTGCACAAGTGCAGGACACGGTTCTTATCCTTGATTAATCCCATAGTAACCGAAGTCTATATTATCAAACGCAGCTGCACCTTTCTAAATAGGGATGGAATTTTATTTTGACAGCGCTCCACCTCACTTCGTCCTATACATTTGGCCCAATAAAATATTTCGTATTTTTCATGGCTCAAACAATTCGTCTCATTTGCGACATCGCCTCATAGCTGCCTTGGACAGTTGCAAACATAACAACTTTACCAATCATTGGTAATCCATGTTATTCATGAATATGGATTTTCCAATTGCTCTGCTGCCTGTACATCGACCCAACCAATTTGTAAAATAACACATACCGGCCAGATGTTCAATTGCAAGGTTCTGTTGTTGTTCACGTCGAAAGTTCATATTTTCACCTTTCATCAGCTATTTTTCAATGGTGTTCATATTCTAGTCTATTAGAATATACCTTCTTACCTCATAATCAGAGTAACAAATTTTGCTTCTCTGTATGCTTTGTCATTTCCTCCTCAATGAAACTGTTTACATGAAAATCCATTAACTTGTTATCAACTTGAATAAATCTCAACGGATTTGATTGTATTAAACCAATCAGAACATAATCAATATTTCGGAACTGACTATTATCTTATAGATAAAAGCAATCATTACCAAATGAAATTATATTTCTTGTTGTTTATTACTCACGCCACGTCATCTTCGATCATTCAGTCTGAATACTATACGGAACATAAATCAAAGGCAACAACTTTTCCTTTTAGAACTGAACAGTATTAGTTCGACATAAACTACGTTCAAGGTTCCAGATTAATGTGTCACTTAGATCCACTAAACTATAAGCCTTCCAATACTGGTTGGTGTTTTTTATAGGCTACAAACTTACAAGCTATCATTGGTTTATCAGATATTACTTTCTACCACAAAACCAATCCTGTTTACAAATGGAACTTGTTCAATCGGGCTCTCATCTGAATATGATTGCCTTATTGAACAGGTTGATGAATTGAGGCGGAGCTCATAACCGCATCACACATTCCGGGTAATGGGTTGCCTTTTAACAGGGTTCGCCAATGTGATGATTCCCATTAGCCTTTTTCCAATCTTCAGGAAATAGAGGAAGCACGTTATATTTCGATTACAGTAGTACCTGTAGCTACATCATACAATTCATGCTCTTTTTAAATATTCGAAAAAAATCATTTCCTTTTCGATTGCGTTACATCGGTTATAGTATTGGTTTAATGCAGGATCCATCCAAGACGAGGAACGAGCATTTATAGTGGTTGAACTAATTCCAAGATTGAAAATATCGTGGTGGATTGATTGGATTGTACTTAGACATCACGTACAATAGGGGTATTCCAAAAAAAAACAATTTCAAATTAATCACATATTATTCATGGATCTTTACCATGGTTTTCCTGTATGAGTATAACAACTAATCACATAAATTTGGAGTTCGAATGCTGTCTAATTTTTCCGCCACTCTATAATTTTCAAATCACCACTCCAGGATGCAGGATCAAAAAAAAACAGTGAAACATTAAGAACCTCGCTGATAATGCGATATAGTCTAGGAAGTCAGTTGGGTGGAGGAACCGAGATACTTTCCACCGCACTAGACAGCAGGAAATGAACAGGGAGGATAAAGGAAAAAAATTAAGTGAGTTGAATGAAGTAACTAGTTTACTGATCAATAATTTTGGCGTCCACAACCGCATGCAGTAACAATTTGAGTTACAGACAGATACAAATACAGACGCTAGACTGAATCCCTCAGGATGGGGGGGCTGACAAAAAGGCGCATCACACACCATCACACCCTCACACTCTCACAACTTAGCCCTTTTGCGCCAAATGGTGCGGACGGAGACCCAACAACACACACTTTTGATCACGAGTGCGGTCTGAGGTCCATGTCAGCAGCCGGGCGCGACAGCGCGACTGGTTTACCCCCACCGCGTCATGTTGACCGTCCTTTCCTACCCATGGCCATTGCGTTTCTCAACGAGATGCCAGGGCAGCGTCAAAAATCAACCATTCACAACCATTCTCCACTCACGCACGCTCTCTCGCTACCTCCACATTCAAGTCTCTCCTTCCAAACGCCTGCTTTACACCATCCATCCACTCAAATTTCGGTCTCCCGCTAGGCCTGTGACCACTCGCCTCTGCCTTCATCACCAATTTTACCAATCTCCTTTCATCCATCCTCACCATGTGCCCGAACCATCTCAGAACACGCGAATCCACTCTGTCCTCCTACTTCTTCACTATTCCCGTTCTGATTCGAACCACGTCGTTACTGAACCTGTCTCTCAGCGACACTCCAGCCATGCTCCTCAAACATTTCATCTCAAAAACATTTAACCTTCTTCTCTCCTCTGCTCTCACCCCCAATTCTCAGCTCCGTAAAACACACTTGGGACAACGATACCCTCGATACCTAGAGATCAGTATCGTTCAGCCGAAGCTGCAAGGGTATACCACCCATTCTCATCATTTAGAGATCAGTAACATTTAGCTAAAGCTGCATGGGTATATCTCCCATTCTCATCATCTAAATGCGTCTCAATCGCGGTTCTCTCGGCCTGGTCGCCAGTGGAGCCGAACTAGGTGTTCTGGTAGCGGGCATTGAAACAAGCGTCTCACTCAACTTTTTCCTCGGCCTGGTCTTCAGTGGAGCCGAACAGGGTGACACAGTAGCAGTAATTGAAACAGGGGGCGAGTCTCACCGTTAACCTCTGCCAGTCTCCAGTGGAGCTGAAAAAGAAGTCTGGGCATCGAGCATTGCAGCAGGGCAGGTTTGGTATCAGTGATAGTGGAAGTAATGGCTTGGTCGCGCGCCCTTGAATGATGGCCGAGAGAAAGCATGCCGTACAGTATCAGATCAAACACGGTGCTAATGGTTGTGATATTCATGTGTTCGTCCCGTTTATTATTTGGATATCTTCATTCACACAATGATGTGTTTATCACAGCTGTTTCGAGGCAAGAAAGGTGTGGTATTTGGTATGAATCTACCATATTTTGCATACGATCCTAAACAACTCTGAACATCTTTTATATTAGATGGACACTGAGCTAATATAATTGCCTGGACTTTATCGAGATTGGATAAAGTCCAACACGTTAGATGTTTGTCGTGTGTCTTGGTGAGAACAGATACATCCTCCCAAATTATAATGTGAATTCGGGAGGATGTCACGAACATGCGAAAACTTTTAATATATATTTATTTGCAGGAATTATATAGGATAGGTTGAAGCCAAATCTATACGTCAACCTATATAGGATAGGTTGAAGACTAACCTATACGTAATAGTGTAGAAGCACTACTTTCATTCCCAACCTGGGGCCAGCGTGACTAGCACGCCATGATTGCTGTACACTAGTCAATGGACCCGTTGTCTCTGTATCTTAACCTCTTTATTGGGCGCAAGAACTCGTTCAAAACGACAGACCTTGCTATGGTTTTCTTGTTACCACACGTGACTAAATCACGTAGGACTTGATTCCATCTTCTTATTTTCTAATGGACGACATTTCATTATATGAGTTGAAGAACCTAGACAATTCTAGGTCTAGCTATAGCAAAGACAGTCCCACAGTTTGCTGTCATTCTTTTCGAATACACCACAAGATTGTGGCAGCGATGACTGAAGAGGTATTTTTTGCTTCAACTGTAGTGATAATTTTTTGCTTCTGCGCTGCGTAGGGCTGATTGCCCTGCGAAGTGTTGCTGCCCTGCGTAGTGCTGATTGCCTCAGTTAAAAAAAAATCTGTCTCAACATAAGTTCTCACAATTTCCTGGCATCCTCATTACCACCGTAATTGAAGGATGTTTTAACTTTAAACTTTTTCATTTGTGAACGAGCCGTGAAGCCCGATCACTCAACTGGCATAGAAGTCAATAAGGAACACGAGCTGGGATCTTGGTGGATAAAAGTTTGGTCGAGAATAGCAGGCGGCCAAGGGAGAGAATAGAGTGAGAATTCGGACGAGCGCAGCTTGAAAAGAGGGAGGAGAAGTATACATGAGACGGACGGAGAGTGGGTGAGGGACGAGGGGTAGGTGGTAGTAATGGTAATGAGTAGCGGCAAGGACATGTGTCAAGTCACAAGAGTAACAGCCACTCTGATCTTGAATCAACGACGCTATTACGTCTCAATTCATTGATGGAACCTACAATTAAAATGAGCCCATCCCATTGCGCCTCACACAGCAAAGCCTCGTCTGTCGCAGAGGCCGGTGCTGTCCAAAGACACTCGACATCACGATGTGTACCTGGACTCAGCCTTGAATCAAATTTGTTCCTCATACCGCTGAATTTATTCTTCCTATGTATTCAATTAATACTGTGCAAATAATATTTTCATTATACTGCTGAATCATTGTCATAACGTGTACTTCTATTCCGAAGTGTCCCACTATGTCTCCACTCTGATCACGCTTCACTTTCAGCTCCTTGTGACGGCTCGACTACCGCCTCGATGACACTGTGGCTTACATGTGGGTCACATCCATTTGAGGTACCTTGAACTGCTCTTCTTCAAGCAACGTTCTAGGCTCATCATTCTCTCACATATGCTCCACCATGCTCACTACGCCTCCCCAAAATCCCACAAATTCTCTACAAGGACCCATGCGCCAAGGCGTCCTGCTCTTCATGCTCCCTTCTGTGCCACCATTACCCATTGTATCTCTTCTGCATCCCACACACTCTCTTCAAAGATCCATGTACCAGTGCCTCCTGCTCATCATTCTCCTTTCTTGGACGCGCCTTATGAAACACACCAGCCGTTGCCCCAGCAGCGGACCGATTGCAGGGGTCCATTGAGTCCGTCTCCTGTCCACCAATTACGGTCATCGTCCGCCACCTCCCATGCTCACACCCTCAAAAATCCTTGTCCTGTAAGGCTTGCAGTGATCGCGTGACCAATATATCTTTTTGGTTATAAATTACCAAGTTGAAGTAGGTCACAATATTCTCTGTCTCCTGTCCACCAATTCCGATCCATCGCCCGCCCTCCCTCCCCCTTCCCGATACCTAAAAACCTTGCCCTGTAAGGCTTGCTGTGACCGCACTACCAATATATTTATTTGGTCATAAATTACGAAGTTGGCTGAGGTCCGCCGGATCTGGCGGAGGGACGGCAGACGGTGTGCAATGACGTGGCATCTGGGCAGACAGGCGGGGTGAGAAGGCAAAGGGATGGGTGGATGGGGTGATGAGGCCTCTGGACAGACAGGCCGGGTAAGGAGGCAGGGGGATGGGGTGATGAGGCATTTGGACAGACAGGCGGGCTGAGAAGGCAGACGGACGGGTGAATGGGGTGATGAGGCATCTGGACAGATAGACAGGGTGGATGGGGTGAAGGGGCATCTGGAAAAACATGCAGGGTGAGGAGGCAGGGGGATAGGTGGATGGGGTGATGGGGCTTCTGGGCATACAAGCGGGGTGAGGAGGCAGGGGGAAGGGTGGATGGGGCATCTACACAGACAGGCGGGTTAGGAGACCGGGGGGTGGGTGTGTATGATGGGGCATCTGGACAGACAAGCGGAGTGAGGAGGCAGGGGGATGGGCAAGGGGATGGGTAGTGGGATGGGTGAATGGATTTATATGGCATCAGGACACACGGGCAGGGTATCATGATTGGAATGAGGACGGGTGACTTCAACATAGGAACACTTAATATAAAATGCCTAAAGGAAACATAGGACAGGTGCAGGCAGGTAGAGAGTGAGGCAAGGGAATATAGGACAGGTGCAGGCCGGTAGGGAGTGAGGCAAGGGAATATAGGACAAGTGCAGGTCGGTAGGGAGTGATGCAAGAGAATATATGACAGGTGCAGGCCAGTAGGGAGTGAGGCAAGAGAATATAGGACAGGTGCAGGCCGGTAGGGAGTGAGGCAAGGGAATATAGGACAGGTGCCGGCCGGTAGGGAGTGAGGCAAGGGAATATAGGACAGGTGCAGGCCGGTAGGGAGTGAGGCAAGAGAATATAGGACAGGTGCAGGCCGGTAGGGAGTGAGGCAAGGGAATATAGGACAGGTGCAGGCCGGTAGGGAGTGAGGCAAGAGAATATAGGACAGGTGCAGGCCGGTAGAGAGTGAGGCTAGAGCAACATTGACTCGACCCTTACAGTGCATCGGGCCACGGCGTCATTTGAAGCAATCCCCACGTAACTCTGAACTTCCTCAATATTTAAGGGTCAGGGTCTCTAAGTTGGCCCGGACTTGTTAGGGTGATGATCGTGCGCCCTAGTTAGAGAAAATGAGCCAGAAATATACAACACTGTTTGTGAATGATTGGCATTTGGTAATATTTATCTTAAAACCGGTTCTCCTAAGGCTGTGTATACCTTGTCTAACACATCTAGATGCTCGTCACGTGTCATGATACGCACTGATCTAGATGCTCGTCACGTGTCTTGATACGCACTGATCTAGATGCTCGTCACGTGTCATGATACGCACTGATCTAGATGCTCGTCACGTGTCTTGATACGCACTGATCTAGATGCTCGTCACGTGTCTTCATACGCACTGATCTAGATGCTCGTCACGTGTCATGATACGCACTGATCTAGATGCTCGTCACGTGTCTTGATACGCATTAATGCATCATCCATGCATCAGATCTTCTTATGAACGCAAGCAAGCAATTGACTTGGCTGGAGATAGGCCAAACGGTACGTAATTATACTGGAAAGTCCCTGAGATGTACTACTGACGAGTGTTAAGCCTCTTATGTAATGGGAATTGCGAATATGACATTTTCAAATCAACTTCTCCAATGTTTCCTATCACATAATCTATAGTTCTCATCGGTAAGTTTTTGATTTAGTGAGTTTGTTGAACGTCAATACGTAATTACCGCATAGTCTTATTATTCCAGATGGCCTTAAAGACAGCCACTACCAGCAATCCCATTCTTTGCTCCAATCTCTCGGTTAATAGGCTTTCTGAATTCGTAAGCTGTCGCTTAGAAGACATCAGTTTTGGACCGGTGCACTGATAGGTCTATAAACAACAGTTTGTAGTCATTGTCCACCTTAATTTCCACCATGTACTGAACACTACTATTGTACCCAAGTATTGCGAATAATTTCCTTGCAACTTTTTCAATAAGGATGAATTGCTAAGGCTTAGATAAATTGAAATAACCTTTTTTCCGTCCATATCTTCCAAGCAGCGGTGACAGCATGCTATTTACCACAGAAATGTAAACAATACTTGATTGTAGTACTCCATAAGAGCTTTCAAATTATGATTTGTGTGTCACGAAAGCGTAGCATACAGGCGACCGTGAGAGCTGGTGGGGGGTGAGCCATCACTGCAATGCTCAATTGACCCCGGAACAATTGAAAAAAAACTTATTTACATGGTTATACAGCGTTTAGGGGGAGACCAAAAGAGTGTAAGGGCAAGCCTGGATACATCACAAATGTCCTCATAGTACGCAGTTTCGTAGTTATCAATTCTCATACCTGTGTATATACAGTTCTGCCTCAGCCTCGGACCAGCGTGGCTAGCATCCCCGTCACATCAACTTCATAT